>CAUYON010194734.1:0-23128 GCA_963573935.1 Arctocebus calabarensis | reverse complement strand
TTCAAGTTGTTAATATGTTGTTTAGGATATTGCATTCTCCTTTATAAGTGAAATATGTTTGTAATTTCCCTTTATAATAATATATTTTTTCCAACTTTAATATCAGGTTTATCCAGATGAAGTAGAATGATTTGAAGTATTCCTTCTTTTTCTATTGTCTATAAGATGTAGCATGATCTGTTTTTTGAAATTATCTTCTATTTTTATTTATAAATATTAGTTGTCTATTTTTTGAGACTTTGGGGAAAAATTAAAAAAAAGAAAAAATATGACCTTAAATTTGAAAAATACCTTTATTGAGGTATATTTTATGCACCATAAAATCCTCCTATTCCAAGAATACAAATTAATGATTTTTAGTAACTTTACTGAGTAGTGCAACCATCGCTTTAAATCAATTTTAGAACATTTTCACTCTCCCCAAAAGATCATGATTATTTACAATTAATCCCCATTCATACCCGCCAGTCCCCGGCAACCACCAATTTACTTTTTGTATCTGTAAACTCACCTTTTCTGGAACATTTCATATAAATGGAATGACATAATACATAAATAAATAAATAAAAATTGCCAATTAAAAAACATGGTCTTGCTGGGAGTGAAAATGTTCTAAAATGGATTTAAAGCGATGGTTGCACTACTCAGTAAAGTCACTAAAAGTCATTGATTTGTACTCTTGGAATAGGAGGATTTTATGGTACATAAAATATACCTCAATAAAGTTGTTTTTCAAATTTAAGGTCATATTTTTTCTTTTAAAAAAATTTTTTCCCAAAGTCTTATAAAATAGACAACTAATATTTATAAATAAAAATAGAAGATAATTTCAAAAAACAGGTCATGAGAAGCACCTGTGGCTCAAGGAGTAGGGCGCCAACTCCACATACCAGGGGTGATAGGTTCAAGCCCAGCCCCAGCCAAAACTGCAAAAAACCCCACAGAAAACAGATCATGCCTAATCTTATAGAGAATAGAAAAAGAAGAAATACTTCAAATTCATTCTACTTCATCTGGAGAAACCTGATATTAAAGTTGGAAAAAATATATTATTATAAAGGGAAATTACAAACATATTTCACTTATGAATGAGGATACAATATCCTAAACAACATATTAACAACTTGAATTAAAAATTATTGTTTAAATAATGTACTTTGGTCAAAATTAAATACAATTTATGTGAGAATCCAGCCCAGGCCTGCCAAATAATGATGAAAACTACAACCAAAAAAATAGCTGGGTGTTGTGGTGGGCGCCTATAGTCCCAGCTACTTGGGAGGCTGAGGCAAGAGAATCACTTAAGCCCAAAAGTTTGAGGTTGCTGTGAGCTGTGACACCGTGGTACTCTACCCAGGGTGACAGCTAGAGACTCTCAAAAACAAACAAACAACAACAAAAAAACTACAATGTTTTTTATTAGATTTTCAACAATCATTTCAGGAAGACTTAACGATATAGAATTTTCAGTCTGTCAGTATAAAATATTCACCTTTGTATTTATAACTTTTAATTGTGTCAATTATGTTTATTTATTTATTTATTATTAAATCATAGCTGCGTACATTAGTGCAATCAAGGGGTAAAATGTGCTGGTTTCATATATAATCTGAAATGTTTTCATCAAACTATTTAACATACCCTTCTTGGCATTTTCTATTTTATAATATCTCATGTAAAGAGCTTTATACTAGGTCTACGTAAAAATGTTTATATCTTTTGTCAGATAAATTACTATTTCTGATGCTTTGAAAAGTGATTAATTTCATTTACTAAGCTTTTGGTGCTAAAACATGGAAATAATATTGTTTTTTTGTTTAATTATTTGAATGCAATGACTGATAAATTTATTTCAGATTTTTGTGGATTGCCAATAATTTCCTTTGGATATTTTAAATGAATATGGAAATTTTAGTTGATTCCATTGCAAAATTTATGTATTTTATTTCATTTGCTTACCTAACTTTATTGTTAAATAGAAGTGATGATAGTGGGCATGTTTATGCCACTGATCTCAAAAGAAAATTTTGTAGTATTGAACTGTCAATGCTATTTTTGCTTTATTATCTTATAATTAGATTTTGTCAGACTATTTTATTCAGAGTTTTCTGAAAGATTTAATCATGAATAAATACAACTCATGATTTAATTTATCATGAATTTTTTCAGATGTTGTTTTTCCATCTATTTACAGATTTCTCCTTTATTCTCTAAGTATACTAGAACTTATTGATTTTTGAATATTAAGACAATAAATTTTTGGAAAAACTCAATTTAATCATGACAGTATCTTTTTAATGCCTTACTTCATTTAATTTGCTAATATTTTCTTTAGTCATTTGTGCATCTATATTCAAGTAAAATACTAAGACATAATTTTTATTTTCTTGTAATATTATTTTTAAGCTTTAATTATATTTACCTAATGAGGGAAATTGAGAGATGCTCTATTTTTTATTAAACTTTCCTGGAAAATTTGTGTAAAAAAATCTTTTTTAAATACCAACATCATATTTTCAAGACTTGGAAAAAATAATTCTTCATTTTGTATTGAACTGGAAAAAACTCCATGTACCCATGGCAATTCTTAGTAATAAAAACAAAGCTGAGGGCAACAGCCTACCAGACTTTAGGCTGGAGCACAAGGCCATAGTGATGAAAACAGCATGGTATTGGCACAAAAATAGAGACATAGACATTTGGAACCAAATAGAAAACAAAAAGATGAAACAAACATCTTACAACCACCTAATCTTTGATAAAGCGAACAAGAACATACACTAAGGGAAAGAATCCCTATTCAATAAATGGTGCTGGGAGAACTGGATATCCACATGTAAAAGACTGAAACTGGACCCGCACCTTTCTCCACTCATAAAAATTGATTCAAATGGATAAAAGACCTGAATCTTAAGGCATGAAACAGTTAAAATGCTCAACGAAAGTGTGGGGAAATCACTGGAAGCTATTGGCCTGGGGAAGGACTTTATGAGGAAGACTTCCGTGGCAATTGCAACAACAAAAATAAACAAATGGGACTTAATTAAACTGCAAAGCCTCTGTACAGCTAAGGAGACAACAACCAAAGCAAACAGACAACCTACACATTAGGAAAGGATATTTGCATATTTTGATTCAACAAAAGCTTGACAACTAGGATCTATAGAGAACTCAAATTAATAAACATAAAAAGAGCCAACAATCCTTTAGATCATTGGGCAAGAGAGATGACTAGAACCTTCTCTAAAGAAGACAGATGAATGGCTAACAAATATGGAAAAATGCTCATCGCGCCTGATTATTACAGAAGTGCAAATCAAAACAACCTTGAGATATCATCTAACCCCTGAGAGAATGGCCCTCATATAAAGTCTCAAAAGTGCAGATGCCGGCGTGGATGTGGAGAAAAAGGAACACTTTGACACTGCTGCTGGGACTGCAAACTAATACAACCTTTTTGGAAGGAAGTATGGAGAATCCTCAAAGCACTTAAGCTAGACCTCCCATTTGATCCTGCAATCCTATTGTTGGGCATCTACCCAGAAAAAAAATCCTTTTACCACAGGGACACTTGTAGTAGACTGTTTATTGGAGCTCTATTTACAATTGCTAAAATCTGGAAATAGTCTAAATGTCCGCCAACGCAGGAATGGATTAACAAGCTGTGGGTATACCATGGAATACAATTCAGCCACGAAAATAAATGGAGACTTTACATCCTTTGTGTTAACCTGGATGGATGTGGAACACGTTATTCTTAGTAAAGCATCACAAGAATGGAGAAACAAGAAACCTATGTACTCAATTCCAATATGAGGACAATTAAAGTCCTGGTACATGGTGGGGGGGTGGGGGAGAGCTGAGAAAAGGAAGGGAGGGAGGGAGAGGGGGACAAGGGGTGTGGTACACCTTTTGAGGGCAGGACACAATTATAAGAGGGTCCTCATCTAACAAAAGCAATCAGTGTAACCTGGTTCTGTGTACCCTCCATGAATCCCCAACAATAATAATAATTTTAAAAAAGAACAAAAGTGGTATTTCAATTGATATTTGCACCAAGGATATATAAATGAACACAGTGTATCATCAGTATACTTAGCTGAAAAGTAGGAATCTATTGTCCTTCTGGAGGTCCAGAGAATAAATCTGGGAAGGCTATAGAGCTGTGAAGGACACCCACAGCACACCGTGGGACTGCTTTGGGGAGGACAATGTTGCCATCGGGGGCACCACCACAGCTCCTCTGCTGAGTATGGCACTGGTTGGCACCAGAAATTCTGCTGTCCTCAAAGCTGGATTCCTCTGCTGTCATTTCCATCACAAGACAAATTCTGTGCATTGGTTGCATCCTCCTTCCTCCTCTTCTATAACAAAGTCTCAGTTGGCCGCATCTGACCGTGGAGCCTGAGTTACAGATCTGCATCCCTGTGCAACAGACGCTGGGAAAAAGAGTTCTGATTCTTTTCCTAAAGAGGCGGGACTCATAATTTGGAAACTTCTCCCATTATCTGAAGGTTGTTCCAAAGATGCTGTCAGCCATAGACGTGATATATATCTATCCCACCGTCCAAAATCAGCCAACGTTTAATAATTAAATTGTTTTTGCTAGTTAGTTGTAAAATAGTTTTTTTATTACCCTGATTTACTAATGAAATTTTTCTTCAAATTTTTTATATACTAATTTTATATTCACTTGCACAAACTATCATTTTATCTTCCTTGAAAATTTGTCTTTTAGAAACATCTGTGAACATTATATATACTATGGAGATGAACTTTGATTGTCAATGTTTCACTCTTTCAACTCCGTCTCAATGCCACAATGATTCTGTGCAGAGCGAAGGTCAGGTGGGCTCAGCTTGTCCAACTCTGCCCCTTGCTTCTCTTCATGCTGTGACATTTATTCTAAGAAGCAGCTGTGTCTATTCCCTCTCATTGACATATATGGGCCCATAGGATTCCAAAAAGAGAAAGAAACATGAATTCAAAAATTACAAATATTTGTTTTGTGCCTGTGCACAATTCCTGACTCTAGCTGTTGTAGTAAGTATAAGAACATCATGCCTTTAAGCGGCTAAGATAGACATGAGCTCATGTCTCAGGTGATATTTTTTTAAACAAGAAAAACAGACTTGACCTTGAAATTTTTCCTCTCATCTTCATCGTGGATTGATGACACAGGCAGGCAAAGTAATATTTGTTCTTTATGTTTAATCTTTCATCCAAATGATTCATTAGTTTACAAATATTGTCCTCTAAATGAACTCTATAAATGGCCACTTTATACATGGAAAAAGAAAAGCCAATTAAGTGATTTTATTAAGGTTATAAAAACTTTAACAACAAAGTCAGGAATTGGATATTTCTCAATTTCGATCCCTTACAAATGTCCGCTCACATTTTCAAGAGCCAAGGCATTAGGCAGCATTTTTAGGGGCATTAGGCCATACTCTTTTTTCCTACACTAATAAAATTTTAAAAATGTGCAAGTCAGCTCATAGATGTTTGAGTAAATGCCTAAATCCTGGAGCAGTCTGCGTGTATTTCCTGGGACATACAAATTTGTCTTTGCTAATGCTGCCCATGTCTCTGGAAGAGCTTTGACGAATGAATGTCATTTTCCACTTGTGGGTGAATTGTGTGCTCTTGTGGATAATCCAAATAAATCCTCCCAACACAATTACTTTTCAGAGAAGGGGTGACAGAGGGGAGACCAATCAATCAAAAGTTTCTACAGCACCAATGTGCACCCCAGAGAAGTCATCTTGCAAATCCTTGGTTCTGTTTCCATGGTAGGAAGGATTGTTCAGGATATTCAAAGGCAACTTGAATGCATTTAGGCCACAGTTTACAAGAGGATAATCTTAGGGAAATCAGAAGTGAGAGAACATTAACAGCTAGTAAAATAAGTAGTATTTAAAGCCCCACTCCATCTTGCTTGCTCTTCTGTTTGGTGAAAAGTATTGTTTTGACATCTGGAAATTATGTCTACTTCTAACTTGGGCTTATGACTCATTTCAACACAGTGCCACAATTGCCATATGCTACAATACAGAAATTTGAGGCAGCTTATTTCTTAAACTTAATTTTTAAACTCAAAGGTATGAATTCACATTACTGTTTTCCCCACACCACCCTTCAGGAGTATGCAGACCAGGTGTGGGTCCCTCCCTTCTGAAAACACAGCTCTTCAATGACGTGGCAGGCCTAGAGATTCATTTCTTTAGGTTCTGGTGACTTTTCAGCCTTTTGAAGTCTCCGGGGAAGATTTAAAGGTTCCTCTGAGAAGGAGGCTTTGACTGGCACCTCAAGCATCACCAGCTGTTATCTGCCAACACCCTGGTAGGAACTTGGAAAGAGGACTCAAAAAGGACACAGAAAAAGGAAGAAGGGACTGGAGGAGGGAAGTGAGGGTAGCAAAGACAAAACACCTGTGTTTTTTTTTGTACAGATAGAGTCTCCCTTTATTGCCCTCGGTAGAGTGCCGTGGCATCACAGCTCACAGCAACCTTCAACTCCTGGGCTTAGGAGATTCTCTTGCCTCAGCCTCCCGAGTAGCTGGGACTACAGGTGACCACCACAACACCCAGCTATTTTTTTTTCACAGTTTGGCCAGGGCCGGGTTCAAACCCACCACCCTCGGTATATGGTGCCAGCGCTCTACCCACTGAGCCACAGGCACTGCCCCCAAACCCCTGTTTTCTAATTTTTCCCCTAGGGCATTGCATGATTGTAACCATGGGACAAAGGCCTTGTGTGACTCTATTTATTTTATAATTTTTTTTTAGCAAATACTTCTTAAGCACTCACTGTGTGTTAGATACTAGTCTAAGCACTTTCCAAATAGTAGCTCGTTTAGTCCTCAAAACCACATGGACATGAGCACTTTTGTCATCTCCACTGTATAGATGACTCAATAAGCACAGAGACTGAGCTGGGGGGCGTCCCAAGGCCACCAGCTAGTAAGTGGCAGAGCTGGGATTCCGCATCTAGGTCTCAGGCTCCAGAATCCCAGCTCTCGACGTGCCACTCTGGTTATATACAAACTGTATGTTTCCAATTCTCTTTAGGAATGTGAGTGGGGAGAGAAGTAATAGCTAGATCCTGGAATTTTCCTTTCAGGTGGAGAATTTATAATAATGTCTAAGGAGGACTCAGAGGCAGACTCCTGAATGCTTCTCCTTTGTCTGCTCTGTAACATTTAGAGAGCTACAGCAACTCACCACCTCTGCATCCATCTTTGAATAGAGATATTAATGTTAATCAGATAAGAATTTTCATCTTCAAAGAAAAAAGAGGTCGAACTTTCCAAGGCACAATTGGGCATTGGCTTGACATCCCAAGAAGAAAACTTCACTTTTTGGTCATTCAAAAAGACAGAACAGTATACATGATCTATGCGTTTATGATTTAATTTAAAAAAAAAATTAAAAAAAGAGAGAAAACAGTGGGATGGGAGAATAAAGCAGGGGAGTCAAAGTGTGTTGTGGAATCTGAAACTCTTTTGTGTGGCTTGGATCAGGAGAGTTTTCTTGGCCTGTGTTGTGAAGGTAGTGTGACCCTTTCTCTGTAAGGGATGTGAGATATTCATCATTTCCAACTATACAATTACTTCATTTTGTCCTCACCCACACTTTTCTGTTTATGGCTAAAGAAAAGGCTCATTGTTTAATTTTTAATTTTTTTATTAAATCATAAACACAAAGATCACGTTAATGCATTTATGGGGTACAATGTGCTGATTTCATATAGAATTAGGAATGCTTACATCACACTGGTTAATATATACCTATCTTGATTACTTAGTTATTGTGTTAAGACATTTATACTCTAGACTAATAGGCTCATTGTTGATACCAAACCACCACCTGAAAAACCATCATAATTTACCTAAAATATCTTTAGACCGTCTGGGGATCAGTATATTTTATTTGAGATTGAAAAGCAATTTCTAACCCTTCATTCTATTAATATAAGAAAAAGTATTAAATCTTTCTAGGTATTAAAACTATCTGGATCTTTAAAGGCATGAAATCTTTAAAGATACTAAAAATAGCCCTTTACAACACTCCAAATTTGTGTTTTACTTTTGAAAGTGCTTTGTGTCTTTGCATATTAGAGAGTTTACTCACAGAACTTGGGATCGAAGCCTTTGAGAGTTGCAGAAGACTTAAATGGTTTCAAGCATCATTCAGAGGCTATTGTTCTCCTAAGTCTCAGCAGAAGAGGGATTTTCGTTCCCCATGGGACATTTGGCAATGTCTGGAGACATTTTTGGTTATCACAACGGGTGGTGGTGGGATGTTATTACTGACATCTGGTGGATTGAGTCCGGGGATGCTGCTATAATACAACCCTGTACAACAGAGAATTTTCGGGCCTAAAATGTTAATAGTTCTCAGACTGAGAAACCTTGCAATAGAGACGCTCAGAACCTTACTTGTAGATTTTTTACATACACCTTTCATTTTATGTTACTTGCCCATAAGTGCCCTATACACTAAAAACAATTTTGTTAGCTAGCCTATGAGCCCAATCTTCGTTTATAAACCTTAGAAAAAATATTTGCTAGGCTCTAGTCTTGAAATGAACCCTTGGAACATACGTGTTGGGAAACTTAGTACTGCCTGGTGGGGGTTTTCAGTGCAGATCCTCGGGGTAATAGGTGTGTCGTTCAGCTTCCTGGTCCTCAGCTCTTGAGACTCCTACAGAGAAGTCACTGCTACCAGGACCCTATGACGGGAGAGCGCTGAGTGCCCCGGGATGGAGTGAGGTGACGGTCTTTGGATTCAGGCCTCACCACCTTCGGCTGTGTGGTCTTCCCTAACCCAACCCCCAGTATACTTATCTGAAGATACCCATCCTAACATCTTGCTTGAATAATATGAAATGGTTTATTCAAACCACATGCACCAATGTCTGTTTTGCAGGGCATGTTCGATTAACTCTAATTCTCTTCTCCCTGCCGATCTTTCTTAGGGACAATTCCCCCCTTTCTCTCATCGCTCATAAAAATGAAACTTACACTTTTTTTTTTTTTTTGAGGTAGAGTCTTAGTTTGTCATCCCAGGTAAAATGCTGTGGTGTCATAGCTTATGGCAACCTTAAAATCTTGGGCTCACGCAATCCTCTTGCCTCAGTTTTTATATTTTTGGTAGAGATGGGGTCTCACTTTTGCTCAGACTGGTCTCGAACTTGTGAGCTCAATCCACCTGCCTTGGTCTCCTAAAGAGCTAGGACTACAGCCATGAGCCACCACACCTGGCCTACTCTTTTGGAAGAATTGGGAATGGAAGTCTGGCCTCTCTTCCATCCGTTATACTCCTCTCCACAGGAGCAAGAAAGTCTTCATCTGATTGCTAAGGTCTGGGGAAAGCATATTCAGTGGAAACTCATGGTTTTACGTTGAGCTTCTGTCCAAAAGAAGTCTCCCACTAGGTGGACACGGCCCTCTGACAGCCCTCTGACAGCTCTTATGTTTATGAGAAAGACAGACTGGTGACAGAGGCTTGGCTTGTAGAACACGGGCTGGATTTCAGTCTCCACCTGCTTGTCCACTGGCGCCGTGCGTAGGGAGCAGAGGGAAGGCCCGGCCCTGACATGTGCATGCTCATCTTTAACCTGCCCTGCTGCCAGCGCATGCACGGCCCCGGTCCCTGGTTCTGTGAGGTGAGCACGAGGCAGGACCCAAGGACAGGCCTCCAGAGGCGGCCTGTGTCTGCCCTGGGTGTAGGTATGAGGCAGGCAGCTGTTTCCCCAGTGAGAAGGTGGCTGCTCAGCAGATCTTGCCTGACTTGTGGGATCTGGAAATGTAAATGTGGGGGACGGAATAGGAAGTCCCTCCCGTCCTGGCTGGGGAACTTGTGGCATTCTCCATCTGACTCCTGACTCAATTAGTTCAGAATTCATAGAGGGAAGGGATGAGATGCGCATTTCAGAAACTCTAACACATATCTATCCATGCATCCATTGATTCATTTATTGTAAAAATATTTGTTTGCATCTTCCTATGACAGTTTTAATGGTAGAACTTGAGGATAAACCCTTGAATAAATTACTGAATGCAGAATATAAAGGTCTTTACACAATAACCAAGAAAATGCCATGAAGGCTATGTTAACCAGTTTGATGAAAATATTTCAGATTGTATGTGAAACCAACACACTGTACCCCGTGATTGCACTAATGTACACAGCTATGATTTAATAAAAAATAAAAGCCTTGAATAAGATAAAATTCTCCACTCTGTAAGTACTCATAGCCCAGTGGGACACAGAAGAACTCCCAGTGACATGGTGTGGCTAGCTCTCTCAGACTGTGTGCGGGTGGTGTTTGGGGGACATGGGAGCCGAACAAGAACTTAACGCAGTCTGAGAGTGGCAAAGAAATCTAGACTGTTCCCCGGAGAGGTGACACTTGAACTGCGTACTGAAGATGCAGTAAGAGTTTGCAAGCATGTGTGGAGGAGAGCGGCAGAACGGAAGCGAGGCTGATGCTCAGACGCATGGCTTGGACAACTAAGTGGATAATGGCGGTAAGAGGAGGAGAGAGGATGTAGGGGAAGGGAGTTTGGGACGTGTTGCTTGGAAATGGTGGGCAAATGTAAGAGTTTGAAGGGAAGGGGAAACGAGAACCAAAAGCTAGTACTGTGACCCTAATACCTGGCAGGTATTGTTAGGTGATTTACATGCTTTGCTTTCATAATTTTCCCCCAAACTACCTGCACTTTGCAGATGAGCAGCACAAGGCTTTTCTCAAGGGCAAAATGACAGAGCTGGAATTTGAAGTCATGTCTGGCCAGGATCTAAGGCGCCTCTGGGTGAGATGACAGCAGTTGGGACTGAAGAGTCTGGGTTGGGCATACTCACCCAGAAACGATGGCCCACTCTGCACTTGGCCTTCATTTGATTAGAACTGCAGCAAGGTGCCCTGTCACAGTAATTGATGGCACATAATTTAATTTATACTAAGCTGTTTTTTTTTCTTTTTTTAGATACAGCTACTCAGTAGTATCTTTTCATTATTGTTTATTTTTTCTTACAAGTCAGCATGTTAACCATAATTCAGTCAGTTTTAATGCTATGTCCAGCACAACAGTTTGCTGGCTGACTCCCAACCAGCCACAATTTAACCTGCTTTCAGAAGGAAACACACCATTTTCACAGCAGGAGGGCCCATCATTGTATCAACCAAGCTCACAGCTTAAATTTTGTCTCAGGCAGATAAAGAATATATCCTGAGATGCCAAGTATACACATTATAAGAACAGCAGCTGGTGATGTCATAAAGAAAGTATTTACTGGAGTTTATTTTCGAGGTTGCCAAAGTAGAAAAACAGCCCAAATACTCTGAAGAGGATCAAATGTCTTCCGATCTCTCTCTCTTTCTCTTTTCTTTGTCTCCATCTCTTTCTGTCTCTCTCTTTCTCCTCTTTGTCAACACATCAGAATTCATTTTTTAAACTTATATAGTTTCAAACCTAGAAGATTTTCTAGGAGGAGGGAAATTTTATCTGAATAGATTAATAGACATGACCTTGGATGTCCTGGTTTTCATGTATCTTTCATCAAAATTAAAAAATACATATAAATATTCTATTTAAGTCACTGTAGACACACTAGTGAATAATAAACACAAATCACCCAGTAGAGGGCAGTGCTGACTTATTTTGGATACCTCCAGGAGAAACTGCAAATTTAGTAGTGAAACCCTTTTCTTTGATGTAAATTATTCAACAAATATGCAAATCAGATGATTCTTACTTCAGTGAAACCATATGAATCACATTTAATTGGATCAAATTTCATGATTATTTTCCCATAAACTAAATTAAATAATAATTTGTGTTTAAAAGACTGGACTGGGAATTGAGGACTCGGTGTTTATGTTTCTTCTGTACCCGGGGCTTTGTGGCCTTTAGATGGCCTTTTAGGTTCTCTGAGCCTCATTTTTCTCATCAAGAAAATAACACACTTGGTCCACATAAAGGCTAGCTTTCTCTTTTGTTTTAAGAAGCACTTATTCTGTGCAAGAGTATGTTAAATAAATTAATTCTATTAGGTAGATTTCCTAGGGAAGTTTAAAGTGGTAGTTCCTAAGCCTCACTAATCATCAGAATAACCGTGGTAGTCTTGTTCCAAAGCCCTTGCAGGAATTTCTTGGACTGTGTGTGAATGGGGTGGGTAACACATCGTCACTGACCCTCCACTTAAGAAGTTCTGAGGTTATACCAAGAAAATGGTTTGAGTTCAAGACAGACATCGATAGAGATCATCTTTACTATCTTGTGCTCTTGCAGCTCACGTAGCTACTAGTGCTCATGTGGTTGGTTCTACCTTTTTTACTGGGTCACAGAAAGCTGTACCTGCCAGCCCCCCTGCTTCCATTCTCATACAGAACTTTTTTCTGAAAAGAGCCAGAGAGCAAAAGTATATTACAGGCAGTCCCTGGGTCACGAATGGGATAGGTTCTGTAAGTTTGTTCTTAGGTTCAATTTGTACGTAAGTTGGAAAATATTACAGGAAGTCCCTAGGTTATACACAAGATAGGTTCTGTAGGTTTGTCCTTAAATTGAAGGTGTGTGTCAGCTTGAACAAGTACACTTACCTGTTAGCTGTAATAGCCTCCTCCTATAAGTGCGAGACCCATATCAGTTGGCTATTTGTAACTCAGGGACTATCTATATACTTTGTGAGTCATCCAGTCCCTATCACAATAATTAACTCTAATGTTGCAGTGCTACAGCTAGCTGTACTAGTTGTCTATTCCTGTATAACAATTTGCTCCAGAATCTAGTGGCTTAAAACAACACACATCTATTATCATGCAGTTTCTGTGGATTAAGAATCCTGGAATAGCTTAGCAGGATCCTCTGCTTCCTGGTCTCTCACAAGGCTGTAATAAAGTATTGACCCGTGGTGTGGTCTCATCTGAAGGCTCATCTGGGTAAGGATCTGTTTCCAAGTTCCAGGCAGTTGGTGGTTGAATTAAATTCTCAAAGGTTGTTTGACTGAGGGCCTCAATTTCTTGCTGGCTGTTGGCCAGAAGCCACTTTTAGTTCCTTGCCATGAGGTCCTTCCACGCATGGCAGCTTGCTTATTAAAACATGCAACCGAGAAGGCAGGAGGGAGAGAAGAAGAGCAAGAGGGAGTCACAATCTTTCCAACCCCAATCACAGAAATGACCTGACATCTTATCCCTTTTGCTTCATTATATTTGCCAGAAGCAAGTTGCTAGATCTAGCCCATATTCAAAAAGGAAGATTGCAGAAGGATGTGAATAGTAGGAGACAGGGATGACGTCAGAAGATGTTCACTACAGCAGCCATCGACAGCACATCAGTGCCTGGGCACAGCTGTGCACCAATAAGACTTTATTCATAGAGAAAGGCAGATGTGGTGGTGTCAGCAAAAACGGTGGAGTGGGTTGTTTCAAGGGAGTGTTTGTTGCTGCCACCCAGCCCTCCTGATCAATGACGCGGAGGCAGCAACGCAGACAAAATGATTGATTTGAAAGGGAATGGCTGACACTCGCTCAGGCATTTCAGCAGCTGAAGCTGGCTCAGGCATTATAGCAAATTTATTTCTTCCAACAAGGCTTATATAAGCACACAACTTAATCAACAAGCACATGATTTAATCCTATGACTTAATCAATAAACATATGACTTGAACCTGGCCCCAGGCCCCTGGTGTTTACAGATCTATGGATAACTTGAACTAACTGATAACCACTTATTATGTAAAACTATCCTTATCAGCTAAGGTTTAACTGGCTTAACTGATAAGTACTTTACCAAGGTTATTCTTATGCTAAGTAATAATCCTTTAACCGACCATTTGGAGGCAGTTAATCCTCTTAAGGGAGTAGCCTGGAAAATACACCAGGATTTTTCCCTTCTAACTCACAAAAGACTCTAAACTTGCCTTCACAAAATGGGAGACTGATTGACCTTACAAGGGCACAGATGCCTGTACCCCTACAAGTGTTTCTCCACAGACACATCAAAATATCAAGTAAATACTCTCAGAATCAGCTTTGTCAAATTTCTGTAAAACAGACAAAGGATTGCAGTGAAAAAGTGAATGCTGAAGTGAAGAAAAGAGGAACTTAAAAATGGTGGGCCATCAAGAAAGTGCAAAGGCAATCCACAAATGGGAGGAAATATTTGCAAATCATATATCTGATAATGGATTAATATTCAAAGGGAAGCAAGATGGCTGACTAGAGTGTCACTTGCCAGACTGTCCTGGAAGGAAGGGTTTCAGACAAGGAGTCAGGTGTAACTCAGATGAAGAAGTGCCAGAGCCTGCTGGGGACATCACGGAGGAAAAGTATGAAGCAGATTGGAACAGGAAAAAAGAAAATAAGATATTGGCAAGGATCACACACAGAGAGGCTCAGAGCCCAGTGAAAGAGGCAGTGGAGGTTCCTCTTCTCCTTTCCACACACCTTTAATAGTCAGTGGGCTACTGAGTTGCTAAGAAGCTTTTCTACCTTCATGAGCCCAGGCGTTGTGGCAGCCACTGATTTGTGTGGAGAATGTGAGTGAGTCCAGAGCTTGAATGTGCCATTCAGGCTTCCTTCCAGGGATAGGGACCAGAGAGGCTGAAGTCCTGGCTGTCTTCCATTCAGACTCTTTTCCTCTCCTGCCCACTGAAGCTGAGAGGACAGCTTGGGCCAAGACTGTCAGAGTGGCCACACCCCTGGTGCTGGTGCTTCCTCCAGAGTAAAGTCTCCGTGAGAGTCTTATGCACACAGTGGACCCAGAGGGCTTGGTCTGGGAGCTCTGTGCCTACCGGCACCCCCGGAGATGCATGCCAGCAGGTCAGACACACAGGCTAGATCCTGTACCCCTGGGATTGAGCAGGTTGAGCAGTTTACTGAACTTGGCAGGCAAGGGAGCCGTGTAGGCAGAACTGATGGAGAGTATGGTGTGGGTCTGAGCTGTGATGAACTAGTTGAGCGTCCATCCTCCAAAGGAAACCCATACTGTCGGACTGTTACTGGAACAGGCATCCCTCTGCCTGCCACTCAAGCCAATCGATGGATGGAGAGATCAACAGTTTCACTTTTGTTTATAGAGAAGCCAGCAGTTACGGAGAACAGCGAGGATATCCCTCAGAGTGTCTGAGCCCTCTGCCTTTGTTCCTTTTATTCTCACTGAAAAAGTAAACATGGACGATGTTATTAGTCATCATAGTATACATTTAACAGATTCCCCTCGTATGTTACAAAGTTACACAATATCCCGGTCTTAAAGTGGTTATATCCTCAAAGCATTTTTACTTGGGACTAAATTCACAGTCTGTCAGCACTATATTAGGTACATTACAAAGTGCACTTCAGACAGGGGGCTCTTGACCATAGTCATACTTACTGTGCTTGAAGTTCACTCCTTGGAGTGCCCAGTTCCCGGAATTCTCTCTGACAGTAGGCCTTGGACGTGAATAAACAATCTCCAGATGTGGACAGGTAGACTCACCTGGACCTCCTAGCCTGACCAGCAAAGAGGACGAGGGCAAGTTTCTGCGAGGAAGCTCTCAACTGGAGGTGACCTTGCTGCTCAAGGGCAGTGTGTTGGGGCACCTGTTTGCAACCAGACACCAGAGCAGTGATTTTCAACTGGTGTCCTGTGGCTCACTGGTGTGTCATAAGAGCATCTTAAAGATTCATGATTAAAAATCACTAATAAAATTATTTTCAAAAGAAGTTCAAAGCATAGGAAGTATATTCTTTTTCTTACTTTTATTTTGATCAACATAATTTAAGTGTGCTGTGGAAGTTTAACTATAGGTTCAAGTGTGCCCAGAGACAAAAAAGGTTTAAAAACACAGCACTGGAGGGAGACTCCTGAGGCAGGGGTAGAATGGGTAGAGTGGGGGCTTGCTCCTGATGCCAGGTGGTGAATTACAGACAGCCATTTCCTCAGCAGAAGACTCTCCAGATTGTCAAGGCCACTTGAAATGACTTTCCTCAGTGGCCTGGGAAATGACCTTTGAGCCTTGCAGAGACTTTGCAGGGTCTTTCAGGTTCACCCAATCTAACCCTGTCCACTCTCCTCCTCCACTCACCTCTGTTGGAGTGGAGAACAAGTAGTCCTCAGGAGCTACAATCCCTCTCTCACTGCTTGGGGCCTCATGGGCTCCTCTCGAGGGTCTAGACTCTGAGCCTGTTGCAGGCACAAACGAACGTCTCTGCTGTTGCCTCTTCCTGAGTCATGACCACTGACAGGGAGAACACTGTATATCTTATTACGGCATCTACTGGCTTAATCATATGAGGCATGAACAATTCTTCCTCACAAGCACCCAGAGATTAACTGGGGTCCCCAATACAATTCACACTGCTGGAAGCAAGGAAGACTGCAGGCTAGAAGCCACCGGAGTACTACTCGGCCATAAAAAGGATGAATTGATGTCTTTTGCGGCAATTTGGATGGGGTTGGAGACCGCTGTGCTAAGGGAAGGATCTCCAGAGTGGAAAAACAAATCACCACTAACTGATGAGCGCACACACACACAAAGGGAAGCAAAACGCAGTAGAAACTGAGCTGGGAAAGGAGAGGTGAGAGGAGTAAAAGCGTACCTAACGGGGACACTGGACCCGATTTGGGTGATGGGCACGCCTAGAGCCATAACTGAAGCATTACAAAAGCAATCTATGGAACCCAAAACATTTGTATCCTTTAATATTTTGAAATTAAGAAATGTTCAAAATACATAAAGAGCTCCTACGACTCAGCAATGAAAAACCAAACAATGCAATTAAAACACAGGCCGAGGACTTGAATAGACAGATGCTTCTCCAGAGAAGATATGTACAGAGCAAACAAGCACATGAAAAGGTGCTAAACATGACTAATCATTAGGAAAATGCCGATCAAAACTACAGTGAGATACCATCTTATACCCATTAGGGTGCTTACAATCAAAACCCAGAAGATAAAAAGTATCACTAAGTTTATAGGGAATTTAAAATGTTTGTGTGCTGCCAATGGGAATGGAAAATGGTGCAGGCATTGTGAAAAATAGTGTAGTAATTCTACAAAAAATAAAGCATAGAATACCATATGATAATAATTTCACTCCTGGGTATATACCCCAAAGAACTGAAAGCAGGAACTTACACAAATATTTTCCATTTATTTAACTTGACTGGTAATCATTTAATATATTTATGGGGTATAGAATAACATTTTGATAAATGTAATCTATTCAATCTGGGTACAATATACATATGATTAAATCAAGGTAATCAGGATAGTGAATCACCTCAAACACTTATGCCTTCTTTGTGTTGGGAACATTCAAACTTCTCTCTTTAACTTTTTGAATGTATATGATAAATTATTGTTAACTATATTCATGCTACCATGCTACGGAACATTAGAACACATTCCTTTTATCTCCCAGTGATTTTGTGTCTGTTAACCAACCTCTCTCTATCATAATTCTACTCTACTTCTATGAACGTAATGCTTTTTAGCTCCCACTTATGAATGAAAGCATACGGTATTTATCTCTCTGTCACACAAATGTTTGTACACCAATCTCCATTGCAGCATTATATACCCAAAGCAGAAAACAACCCAAATGTCTATTAGCAAATGAATGGATAAACTAAGTGTGGTATATACATACAGTGGGATAAATTCTACTTGGTCATGGTGTGTAATTCTTTTTATATATTGTTGGATTAAATTTGCTAATATTTTTCAAGAATTTGTTGCATTTGTATTTATGATAGCTATTGGTCTGTAGTTCTCTTATGATATCTTTGTCGAGTCTTGATACTAGAGTAATGCTGGTCTCATTGAATAAGTTAGGAAGGAGTCCTTCTGCTTCTATCTTCTGAAAAGACTGTAAAGAATTGGTATATTTTTTTCCTTAAAGGTTAGTAATCCATTAGTGAACCTAGTGTTTTCTGTTTTGAAAAGTTTCTAATTATTGATTAAATTTTGCTAAGAGTTAGCGGCCTATTTAGCTGTGTCTTCCAAGGAATTGGTTGGTTTTATTTAGGTTATCAAACATGTAGGCACAGAGTTGCTAATAGTATTCCTTTATTACTCTTTTAGTGTCCATTGAATCTGTAGTGATGGCTCATCTTTTATTTCTGATTCTAGTACTTTGTATCTTCTGTCTTTTGTTCTTAGTGTGGTTAATGGATTATCAATTTAATTGATCTTCTCAAAGATCCATCTTTTGGTTTTATTGATTTTATTTTTGATTCCCTTGATTTTTTACCTCTATATTTTTTATTTGTTCTTTTCTTCTGCTTATTTAATGTGATTTTTCTTTTTCTAGTTTCATGCAGTGAAAGCTTAGATGATTGATTTTAGGTCTTTCTTCTTTTCTAATATTTTCTTTTCTTTTTTTGTTTTATTAAATCATAGCTATGTACATTAGTGCAATCATGGGGTACAATGTGCTGACTTCATATACAATCTCATTCAGTTAAAAATATTTTTAAACTTCCCTTGAAATTTTCTATTTGACTCATGAGTGATTTGGAATTATGTTCTTTAATCTCTACATATTTGAGGGTTTTCCAGTTATTTTTCTATTATTGTTTTCTAGTTCAATTCCAGTGTGATCTGAGAATAGAGATTGTTTGATTTCTATTGTCTAAAATTTGTTAAGTAGTATTTTATAGCCCAGAATGTGATCTGTTTTGGTTAATGTTCCACGTGAGCTTAAGAAGAATGAGTAATCTGATGCAGTTGGATAAAGTGATCTATAGATATTCCTTCTATAGATATTCTATAGATACATCCGGGTGATTGGTGGTAATGCTGAGTTCAACTTCATCTTCACAAATTTCTTGCAAGATTCTAAGGGTATTGAAGGATCCACCTATAATAGTGGATTTGTCCATTTCATCATGCTATTTTATCAATTTTTGCCTCATGTATTTTGATGCTCAGTTATTAGGTACATGCATGTTAAAGATTGTTATGTCTCCTTCAGTGTTGACCCTTTTAGCATTATGTAACCCCCTCTTAATCCCGGATTCCTTTCCTGGCTCTGAAGTTTGCTCTGTCTGAAATTAATATAGCTTCTATCACTTGCTTTTGATTAGAATTAACATAGTATAGCTCTCACCATCCTTTTACTTTTAATCTGTGTCTTTATATTTAAAGAGCATTTCTTATAGATAATATATGGTTGGGTCTTGCTTATTGATCCACTCTGACAATCTCTGTCCTTCAATTGATGTATTTACATTGATGACTTTAAGGTGATTATTGATATATTAAATCTACCATATTACTGTTTTCTTTTGATTGCCCTTCCTCTTTATTCCTATTTTTGTCTTCCATATTTTTTATAATTTTTGTGATTTTAATTGAGCATTCTGGAGTTTTTCTCTCCTTTCTTAGCATACCATTTATAGTTAATATTTTTTAAACATTTTGTTTGAAATTTGTTCTTATGACCTGTTTACTTCCAAGATCATATATCCCTTTTAACTGTTTTTTTCTTTTTTTTGCACATTTTTTTAATGCTTGCCCTACAGTTGACAATATATACTTACAATGAAGGCAAGCTTACTTTCAAATGTCATTCTAATACTTCATGGGCAGTAACTTATATTAGTACCTTAGTGAAATACCTTATCATAGTTAAAGTACCTTATAATAGTAAAATATTCTTAATTAATCCCTCTTATCACTTGTATCAATGCTGTCATTCATTTCACCTATACATTAGCATAAGTACATATATGCACTTACATATATTAATATACAATAAATAAGTTATACATAATTGAATACAGTGTTGCTATTATTATGTTGGACAATCTGTTATTCATTAGATCAATTAAGAATTAGAAAAATGAAAGCATTTCTTTTACCTTTATGTATTCATTCTCTGTTGTTCTTCAGTTTTTTATGTAGATCTGAATTTCTGGCCTGTATCATTCTCCCTCTCTCTGAAGAAGTTCGATGAGAAACAGAAAAATAACATCAAATAAGGATTTCTTCTTACAAAACATTTATCAATTACACAGGCAAAAAGAAAAAAAGTAACTTAGCAGTTAACATCTGTAACATTTCTTGCAAAGTAGATCTACTGGTAACAAATTCTCTCAATTGTTGTGTGTCGGAGAAAGTCTTTCTTTCACTTTTGAAGGAGAATTTCACAGGGTATAGAATTCTAGGTTGACTTTCTCTCACTTTGTAATGGCTGATGTCTCTTGATCACATTCAGGTCATGTGCTTTTGATGAGAACCACAGAATTAGTGCTGTGCTCTTCCTACTGTTTCTATTAAGTGGTGAGCAGTGATGTCTTTCTCACCACTAGCAATGTTCACTCCAATTTTGATGAAGGTTGTGTCTGCTAAGTTACTTTTTTTCTTTTTGCCTGTGTAATCGATAAATATCTTGTAAGAAGAAATCCTTCTTTTATGTTATTTTTCTGTTCCTCATCAAACTTTCGTTCACTAGTTTTGTCATCCTTTAATGTTCTTGGCTGAAATATTACTAAGATGGTTGCCAAATGTGGATTTTTCTAATTCTATTATTCATTCTCCATTAATTGTTTAGCATTCCACTGTAAGAAAAAGCTTTCTCATCTTCCTATTTATTAATATTGGTATGAATTAGATTTGAATTCCTACTTTATTCAATGAATTATAATCATTATCATTATTTATCTTGATGTTCAATTTGCCTCAGATTTTTCCAAAAGGCCTCCTTCAAGTTGGCACCTGTGTTTGTTAGACACAACCTCATCATTCTTACTTTCCTGCTCAGCAAGGTGTTCTACACGTATCTTGTCCTTTCCTTCTCCAAGCCCTGGGATCATCCAATTTTCCAAACAACCCTTTTCTCCTTTATTGGAGAGTGGTATTTAGAAACCAGAATCTGGAAGTTAAAGTGCACTTCTTGTTTCTGCGATGTTAATGTCCCCAGGTGCTTCTAAATTTACTTTTGTATATATACCTATGTATAGTTATGTCTATAGATCTATGTCATCTGTATCTATACCTATTAAAAACTGAAAGCATATCAATTCCTTCAGTTCTAATCTCGTGCCATGGGGCCCATTCCAGATTTTTTCCTTTTCCCATTTATGCCCCTCTTCTCTGACAGTGACAAATTTGACTCTTGTTATCCTCAATATATTTACTTATTTGCTCAAGCTCCCTGTATGAGACAATTTCCCAGTCCTGCCGGCCCATTCCTCCTTAAGACGGCCTCCTCACGGGGGCCTCAGTCCCTGACCCCACGCTACCATCCACCCCCCATCCAGCACTCTTAGCATGCATGCAGGCAAATATCTTCATTTTCAGGAGAGGCATGCTTAAGTGTTTGGGAGATGAAATTTCATAATGACTTCAATTTGCTTTCAAACTATTCAACAAAAAGAAAAGAAATTTTGTGTTTATACATATATCTGTATACATTATATTCCTGATTGATGAATCAACTATGAGAATACTAATAACTGGGGGATATGTGGATGATTCTTTCAACTTTTCTTTTTTTTTTTGCAGTTTTTGGCCAGGGCTGGGTTTGAACCCACAACCTCCAGCATATGGTGCTGGCGCCCTACTCGTTGGGCCACAGGCACTGTCCATCTTTCAACTTTTGTACATTTAAAAAGTTTGGTAATAAAAAATTGAGGGTAAGAGGAACAGAATACTCTTAATCTGAAAAATCTACCTGCCTATGTGTCTGTCTACATGGAAAACATTATCTTAAATGGGAAAAATTTTAAGCATTTCTAGCGAAATTTTGAGCACTAACAGAGACCAGACAATGTTACCCATTATTATTGCTTCAAATGAACACTGAGTTAGAAATCCTTAGCAGTGCAAAAAAGAAAAGAAAGAGGAAATAAAGACAAAAGAACTGGGGGAAGATGCAGCAGTGGCAGCGTTCGAGTGCTTGGGTCTGAGTCACCAAGTGGAGGAAGAGGTGGTGGAGGAGACCAATGAGCAAAAGTCAAATTAAAGTAGAATCGTGTAGATGAGAATTTAGAGGAGAAACAGCAAGACACACCGTATGAAGGAGGAAGATATCAAACACAGATAAAAATACCTGAAACATATCCATTTGATCCTCCTAAGGTCTGGTTTATCACTAAAATATGGCATCCTAGTATTAGTTCCAGCACAGGGGCTCTTTGTTTGGATATCCAGAAAGATCAATGGGCGACAGCAATGACTCTCCGCAGGGTGTTATGGTCATTGGAAGCGCTGCTGGCAGCTGCAGAACCAGATGCTCCACAAGATGCAGTAGCCACAAATCAGTACAAACAAAATCCCGAGATGTTCAAGCAGACAGCTCGACCTTGGGCACAGGTGTGTGCTGGAGCACCAGTTTCTAGTCCAGACTACACCCTAAAAATAGAAAACCTACGTGCTCTAGGCTTTGATAGGAATGCAGTAATAGTGGTTTTGTCTTCAAAATCATGGGATGTAAGTGCTGCAACAGAATTGCTTCTGAGTATCTGAGGCATAAAAAGAGAGCTGCTGAGAGAGTCAAGCTTGCCTCTTCTTGAGGAGGATCAACGTCTGTTATTTTTAATAAATTTCTTTTAAACTGGCATTCTTGCCTATCGATGTTATCTAGCCACCATTGGAGACTGAAACGAAAAATCCCTGCTCTATAAATAAAGCTAATTAAATGTCTGTGTAAATTTAAAAAGGGGAAATATTTCAAATTTTTTCTTACTTGATAGTGTAAGAATTCTTTGAGCTAAGCTAAAACCATGGAAAAACATGCTACTTTAGTGTTTAACTGTGTACCAAGACTAGCAAGAGTTTGCTTCAGGGTTTTGTTGAATAACTAAGGTAAGGCTCAGCGCCTGTGGCTCAGCGGGCTAAGGTGTCAGTCACATACACCTGAGCTGGCGAGTTCGAATCCAGCCCGGGCCTGCCAAACAACAATGATGGCTGCAACCAAAAAATGGCCGGGCGTTGTGGTGGGTGCCTGTAGTCCCAGCTACTTGGGAGGTGGAGGCAGGAGACTCGCTTGAGCCCAGGAATTGGAGGTTGCTGTGAGCTGTGATGCTACAGCACTCTATCCAGGGTGACAGCTTGAGGCTCTGTCTCCAAAAAAAAAAAAAAAAAAAAGAATAATTAATGTAAATTTTTTTTTTTTGCAGTTTTTGGCTG
>CAUYON010194733.1:0-18023 GCA_963573935.1 Arctocebus calabarensis | reverse complement strand
AGATAATGCACCGGCTCAGCGCCTGTGGCTCAACGGGCTAAGGCGCCAGCCACGTACATCTGAGCTGGCGGGTTCAAATCCAGCCCGGGCCCGCCAAACAACAATGATGGCTGCAACCAAAAAATGGCCAGGCATTGTGGTAGGTGCCTGTAGTCCCAGCTACTTGGGAGGTGGAGGCAAGAGACTTGCTTGAGCCCGGGAATTGGAGGTTGCTGTGAGCTGTGATGCCATCGCACTCCATCCAGGGTGACAGCTTGAGGCCCTGTCTCAAAAAAAAAAAAAAAGATAATGCACCGTGATCAAGTGAGATTATTCCAGAAATGCAAGGTTTGTTCAGCATACACAAATTAATGAACATTATATGTGTACATCACATCAATAGAATGAAATACAAAAATCATATGATCATCTCAATTATAGGAAAATCATTTGTAAAATTCAACATCCCTTTACAACAAAGCTTTCAATGAACAAGGCATAGAAGGAATATACCTTAACATAATAAAAGCCATATACGAGGTCGAACAATTAAATTCATGAACTAATCCTAGACAAAGTGCTATATACCTCATTGCTAAATATTACTACAGTCACCTCCACAGTACTCCTCTTGGCATCTGGTGGCCATAGTAATATTTATCAATGAAGTATATGGCACTTTTTCTAGAATGAGTTTGCAAATTGAATTGTCAGGTATATTGAAGATAGGATATACAAGTTCCCTTTTCTCTACATCTTCCTCAGTGTCCATTATTTTTTGTATTTTTAATAGTAGTGATTCTAACTGGGATAAGATGATACCTCATTGTGGTTTTGAATTCCATTGTCCTGATGATTAGTGATGTTGAGCATTTTTCCAGATACCTGTTGGCCATCTGTAAGTCTTCTTTTGAGAAATGTATGTTTGTGTCCATTGCCCCCTTTTTAGTTTAACATAGTCTTTTTCATCTATTTTTGTTTTTGTTGCCTGTGTTTTTAAGCCATGAAATCTCTGCCTAGACTAACTGTTCTGGAGTGTGTCTTTTATGCTTTCTTCTAAGTTTCATAGTTTCAGGTCTTAGATTTAAGTCTTCAATATACTTTGAGTAGATTTTGAATATGGTGAGAGCTAAGGATGTCTAGATTCATTCTTCTACATATGACATTTAGTTTTCACAGTACCATTTATTAAAGAGTGTTTCCTTTCCCCCATACGTTTTAGTGCCTTTGTCAAAAATTAGTTAGCTGTGAAACATAGATTTATTTCTGATTCTCTATTCTATTCCATTGGTTTATGTATCTGTTTTCATACCAAAACTATGCTGTTTTGGTTAGTATAGCCTTATAATATATTTTGAAGTCAGGTACTATGATACCTCCAGCTTTGCTTTTGTTTAGAATTGCTTTGACTACTTGGGCTCTTTTTGGTTTTTGTGCAAATCTTAGGATTGGCTTTCTATTTCTATAATCTACTATGAAGAACAGTATGAAGATTCTTCAAAAAACTAAAACTACAACTACCATACAATCCAGCAATCCCACTACTGGGCATTTATTCAAAGGAAAGGAAATCATTTTATCAAAGGGATGTCTGCACCAGATATTTATTGCAGTACTACTCAAAATAGCAAAGATGTGGAATCAACCTAAGTGTCCATCAACAGATGAATGGATAAAGAAAATGTGTTATATTTACACAATGGTGTACTATTTGGCCATAAAAAGGAATGAAATCCTATCATTTGCAGCAGCAACCTAGATGAAGCTGGAGGTCATTATGTTATGTCAAAGTAAGTAGGCACAGAAAAACAAATATCACATATATGGGAGCTAAAAACATTGATCTCATGGAGATAAGGAATAGAACAAAAGTTACCAGAGGCTGGGAAGTTGGGTGTGTGTGTGGGGGGTGTTGGCGGTGGGTAGAGAAAGAGAAGTTGATTAATGGATACAGACATACAGATAGAAGGAATAATTTCTAATGCTGGACAGGAGAGTAAGGTAACTATAGCTACCAATAATGTATTGTGTATTTCAAAATGCCTAGGAGATATGACTTAAAATTCCTACACTTAGAAATGATAAATACTGACTGGGTATGGTGACTTACACCTGTAATCCCAGCACTCTGGGAAGCCAAAACAGGTGGACTTCTTGAGCTCAGGAGATTGAGACCAGCCTGAGCAAGAGTGAGACCCTGTCTGTACTAAAAATAGAAAAACTAGCCAGGATGTTATAGCAGGCCCCTTAGTCCCAGCAACTTGGGAAGATAAGGCAAGAGGATCCCTTGAGCCCAAGAGTTTGAGGTAGCCGTGATGTAGGCTGATGCCATGGCAACAGAGTGAGACTGTCTTAAAAGAAAAAAAAAAGGAATGATAAATATTACAGGTAATGGATACTCTGCCATAATCAATTGCACATTCTACACATTTAAGGCAATATCACATGTACCCCATAATTATTATGTGCTAACTATTATGTGTCAAAAATTAAAAATTAAAAAATCTTATACCCAAGCCTTCCCTTCCCACATATTCATTGTTCCTTCCTTTTATTCATTGTTTTCACTTCCTCAATGGATCTTACTAACATATATTCAGGACTTACCTTGTGTAAGGGACTAGAGATTAAAAAAATGAAATTAACAGTTTCATACTTGTTGACTTTCATAATTCTGCTTGATAATAATATTCCCAGATCTTTCTCTTTGTTCATATTTGAATAATCATATTTTACCCATATTTTAATTTTAAATATTTTTTGGTTTGTCTAATAAGCAGAGAAACCTTGGATGTAAGGGGTATTTTCATGTATCACATAGTATTGAGTTTTAATGTTAAAGACTAGTGGGGCTGCTCTTACTACACCTGTGTATAGAGATATAGACCCTTCCTACCTTCTTTCTTTATAGAAAAGGATGTTTGTTTTCCCTTCCCTCTTTCTCCATTCGTTGATCTCCATGACGTATTTCAATTTAAATAATTTCTTTCAAATATTTTAATCTTTTAATTTTGGCAATATATTTGCTGCAATTGTCAGAACTTATTTCAATACAGTCAATTGGTCTCATTGCTTCCTACCAGTTCTTATTTGCCATTCTTGAGTTCCTACCTTAAATTCATTGTTTGCTTCCTATGGAGCACATCTTTGAGTAACATTTTTTTCAGAGAGAATATATGCATTTGCATAATTCCCATTGTCTTCATATATAAATATCTTGATTATATATAAAAGTCTTTGGAGGGAGGAGTGAACACAGTTGCAGGGTCCTACTTTTCCCAAAATCCTTGAGTAACAAATTTTTCTATCAAAGCTTTATAAATGTGTTATCTTCTAGGACAGCTTTTCAACTGATAATATACTCTGGGAATAATAAGCTATAGAAGATACTTCAGGGGAAAAGGGTCCCACGATCTATAAGTGTAGGAAAGTTTCCATTCTATTGGAAATGTACCAGGCAACATAGCATCGTAGAGGCCATGAGCCATCCTGAGCTAATGAAGATGGCTTAACTTTATTTCCAGTGTACCCAAGCGATATGACCATAGTAATACTGAAAGCAAATGACCAATATGAGGTAATAGGTAACATCCGTTGAGCATTTACTATGTTCTAGGCACTGTTCTAGAACTTAGTCTATGTGTATGAACTGATTTAAACCTCACAACAGTTCTACACCAGTGGTAGAATTTTTCAGCCTGTTTCAACAGATGAAGAAACTGAGGCAGAAAGAGCTAGAAAGTGCTAAAATCAAACTCAAACCCAAGCAGTTAGCTCCTATAGCATTATTGCATTATTGTTGGCAGGTAAAGGTAAAAAATAAAGGCAACTTTACTCCCCTAAGTCTGAAAAAACATTACAAAACATCTACTTGGACCAGAAAAGAAAGAGAACTTTCCACCAACCAGAAATATGCCCTCCTTGACTGTCACTAGCTAGAATTCGATGCTGAATTATGGCAAAGGTACTTTAGGGGGTAATCTGATTATCATCCATGCAAGTGCTCAAACTCTGCTGTTGGCCAACATCCAGGACCCATCATTGAATACTCATCACCTCATCAATTCATCCTCCTCTACTGACGGGGAAAAACAACATCCAAATATTCATTGCACATCTGTGCTGGGCAGATTATACATTAGCAATTCAAATCTGGCCGGTGTACTGGCCACTCCTGTAAAGGCCTCTGTTTGGGTGAGATGCCTTGTTGTCTGCGATGGATAATAAGGCAACTCAGTCTAATCTTGAAGAACAATCAACCCATCTTGCGAAGGTGACTGGCTGTGTGTGTTCTTGCCCTGGCAGCATTGGAACAATGGCCCCATAATGCACTCGACTCAGCTGGCAATGAAGTCCCATCCTGATTAGTAGCCGTGGCTTGTGTCAATCACCACAGGATGCACCATTGTCCTCTGGTCCCCAACACAGTTTATATACAGGAAAACAAAGGCTTTGGGGGGCTATAGCTGCTTCCCAAAGATTGCAAAATAGATTGAGCTGTCAAGCACACAAAGTAGATGAAGATTAATGAGTTGTGCGGACAATAAATATGAAGAGATGACCATGAATATGCTAATGGGCATTATCCATATACACTGTAATTGCTACTAAAATTAAAAGGTGGCATGAAGAAGATGGGTCACAGGGTGACAGGGTGATAATCTTGAATGCTTGAGACACTCACCCCAGATAAGACTCTCCACAGGTTTCCTTTCCTCAATTAAACCATCCCAAAGCATCATTGTTCAGAAGCTGTCTGAATACACTCCTTTTAAATGGGGATGTAAGGGGCAGACGAGGGGGGAAGCTGGAAAAGTTACTTTAAGGAAAAGTATAATTAGAATAAGAAAGGTGCTTATCAAGGCAAGAAGTGATCAGCTGTCAGGCTCCCAGTTCATCCCCAGGGATAGAACTGATGAAAGATGTCACTTCAAACTTCAGAGCCCCCAACCCAGAGCCACGGAGATTATTAGAATGGTATTTAGATCAGCTTTCAGGGAGGAATGGGTGATTTTTCAAAGTATTCTAATACTCTATTTTTTTTTTTTAAATAAGCATAGTAGAGAAAAAGGAATAAAATCTTGCTACTGCAAATGGTTTGACTTGGGAGAAGCTATATTGCACAGAACTGTGGTGTGGCTATGCATGGCTGAATCCCACACAGCCTTGCAGCCCATCCTAATAGTTTTCTATGTGGCAGGATGGTGGTCTCCGTCCCCATTCACACCCTTTCTTCCTTTCCAGCCTCATGTCTGTGGTTGGGAGTTAAATTGTCATAACAACACACCTGAGTAATGCTGTGAGCAGCCATTATTGTCACAAAGGCTTTCTCATTGCTAGGGTCTCTGTTCTGGACAACCTGCTCCCCCACAAGTCTATGAGTCAGTCCCTGATTTCAAGACTTACTTTTGCTCCTTCAGGATAGAGACCAAATGTGTTCGTTGGCCCACACCAGGTGAAGAGCTAACAGGAGGAAAGCAGGGTCTCAGGACGGAGGGCACAAGGGTAGAAAAGAAGAGAGGTTGGGAGAAGTGCAGGGCCCAGCAGACTATCTGAGGCTGACTCTGGGTGGAGTGAAGATCTGCCTAGCAGGGAGAAAATGGGAAATCTATACAAATGTTTGATACAACTTTACTGAGAGAAAGAGGTACTGACCTAAGTAACTCTGGAAATGAGTGAGGTGTGGAGAACAAAAGGCTGAGGGAATGACATATAAACCCTGGACTCTAGTGACGAAGTTGTTTATCATGAGGGTACAGGTGAATACTTCTGAAAACAGTACACATGTATACTGGAATTGAATAATTAAGTAAATGGTTGCAGGTGGTAGAAACCAGATTTCTCACTGTTGGATTGGGAGTTTACAGGTACTCGAAGGGAGAGGGATAGAATGATCCACATGGCAATGGAGTATCATTGAAGCCAACAGTATGAACTCATTCAATGTAAACTCAGGTGGTTATGAATAGAAATAATGATAGATATCAGGTTACTATACACACATGTATTTCCTTGCTCTGTCAGCTGAGAGATCCTAGAAGCCATGACACTCCAGGAGCAATGACACCTGAGTAGCCATATCTAGATCTTGGTTTCTAACACTATTCTCCAATAAAAGAAAGCGAGGTTCCTCTGAGTAATGGGTGATCCTTGGACTGGGGCAGAGCTGGAGCATCTAATAATGCCAGAAAGTGAGAGAATGCTTTAAACAAAAGCCACACTGATAGAGAATATGGGACACAAAAGCAACAAAATAAATATAGTACTTAAGTGTAACCCAAAGTATGAAATAAATATCCATGGTGCTACACTGATGTAAATCAATGACTGAATAAATAAATGGAAGAGAATAGAATAGATAAATCTCCCATGCAGAAGAATTCCAAATAATTTAATTTTCTTTGACGGAGCTACCCCACCCTCAAAAAGTGGAAGTTTGCTTTAATTGGGGCTGTGTATAGTTACTTCCTTCCAAAGAGTATAGCATGGAAAGGGGGAAAAAGAGTAACTTTCTTTTTTTTTTTCTCTTATACAATGGAGAAAGAATGGACACCACCTCGGCCAGGTGATCAAAATCAGTATCATAAGTCATGTTGATAGGATGTACCCTTGATATGATGATAAGAATGGCACTTTATCTCTGTGGTCTTCTTTCTAAAAACCCATGACCCTGCCAGGTGCAGTGGCTCACACCTGTAATCCTAGCACCTTGGGAGACCAAGGTGGATGGAATGCCTGAACTCAGGAGTTCAAGACCAGCCTGAGCAAGAGCAAGACCCCATCTCTAGAAAATAGCAGGGCATTGTGGTGGGCGCCTATAGTCCCAGCTGCTTGGGAGGCTGAGGCAAGAGGATCCCTTTAACCCAAGAGTTTGAGCTTGCTATGAGCTATGATGCCAGGGCACTGTACCAAGGGCAACAAATGAAACTCTGATTCAAAAAATAAACAAATGAAAAAACCCATGACCCCAATCTAATCATCAGAAAAATGTCAGACACATTCCAATAGAGGGACAACCTACAAAAATACCAACCAGCACTCCTCAAAACCATCAAGATCGTCAAAAAACAAAGAAAGTCTGAGAAACCATCACGGCCAAGATGAGCCTAAGGAGCCATGACAACTAAATGCAACATGGTATCCTGGATTGGATCTAGGAACAGAAAAAAGGGCATTTGGTAAAATGGGTAAAAAGTACAGAAATTTGAATAACATTTGTACTCTACTTGATAAGAAAGTACCAATAATGGTTTATTAGCTATCACAACAGTACCATATTAAAATAAGACTAATGGGGAAACTGGGTATGGATTATAAGAGAACTCTCTGTGTGATCTTTGCCTTCCTTGTGTATTGCATTGGCCATGTAACTCATTTTCAACCAATGAATTGGGAGGAGGCAAGATTAAAGTAAGATATCCCTTCTCTAAAAAGAGACAAGTTCAGGAAAAGAAAGGTTCTCAAAGCCTCTGCCTGCCTCCTCAGTAGCCATTTTGCAATATTGAAGGAATAAGCCCAAGGAACAATGCAGAGCACAGCAGAAGGCTGGAGTCCTTGATGACACCATCGAACAGATGAACTAAGGCTAGCAACATCCTCCTCTTTTATCCCATTAAGTAAAGAATAGATATCGTCATGTTTATGCCACTGTTGGTGAGTATTTTGTTACTTGCAGCCTAAAGCATCACAACCAATAAACTTACTATGTTGCTATGAGGACTGATTAAAATCATCCAAGTACCTGGCATTCAGTGACCACTCAATAAATGGGCATTCACTGTTATTAATTAGTATGGCCCACAGCCCTGTCCTCAGTGAGCTCCATGTGGCTAAGAAGGCAAAGTGAGGAGGATGGTACAAGGGAGAGAAGAGCAAAGGGAGGTGGGTCAGCAGGGAGGAGCTGAGGAGGCAAGAAGAGCAGAGTGGAAGGGGACTGACAGGGGGTCAAGGCAATTAAGGAGATAAAGAGGAAAGAAGGAAGGAAGGAAGAAGACAGAAGGGGGCAATAATACTGAAGCAGAATGGTAAAATATTCATGGCAAATAAGAACTCACAGAACTCAAAATTGACTTAAAAGAAATAAAAACTCACAGAACTCAAAGTTGACTTAAAAGAAATAAAGAAGAACATTTCCTGCACACCGAGGGCTCCAGACTGAGACTTTGTGATCCACTGTACTTTCAGAGTCTGCGAGCATCTGCACAGGTAATACATGCAAAAGGGCCTGGCCCATGTTAGACACTTAAATTTTCGCTAAACCAAATGATATCAACTCAAAATTAGCAACTGCAGAAGACACCAAAGAGCCTTATTTCTTGCACTCATTCCATCACCCCTGAGTGGGTATCAGGTGGCTCGTGAAATAAGAGCCTAAGCTCCTCCCAGGTGCAGTTAGAAAGGGGAGTGGCAAGGGTCTAGCTTTTCTTACAAGACATGGTATTTGATATCACTTAACAAGAAAGTCAAGGCAAGCTCTGAAAAGCCTACTGATTTTCTCTTAAATAGGACTCTACAATGCAAGCAAATGCTCTACAGTGAACAGAAATTCCAGGTCAGTTTTACTTTGAGTAGTTAAAACAATAACAACAAAACCAGAGTGGATTAAAATAAAACAGTTGTAAAACCCATCTTGAAAACATTTGACTGTAGGCTTGACATTAGATATTATAGAATTATTATGAATTTTCATATTAATAATAGTGTTACTGAAACTGCAAGGGGGTTTTAGCCTACGTCCTGTTGGTTACTCATCACACAGAGATACAATTATTGAGACAACAAGGATTGCCAAGGAAAAAAGGAATTTTGTATAGAAAAGACATCTTGTGAAGAGAATGGGTGAAGCTGCCTCAACTCCATCTCCCCAACTAAAAGAGATTATGGGCTTTTAAAGGAGTAGTTACATGCCCTGGGGCGGATCACGGTGTAACTAACAAGGGGCTCCAAGCTTTGGGGATTGGTTGTGGTCTGCCCAGGAGCTTTCAGAATCCCAGCTCCTTTGTCTTACAGAAAATCCACCACTTCTGGGAAAGAACACAAAAAGTGAAGTAGCTAGTTAAGGGAGAGTATTAAAAACAAAAAGCATATCCACTGAAATTTGTTCATGGAACCAGTTACAATACCAGATGATAATACAGGTGTCCACAAAGTTCGTGTGCTATTTTAAATTGCACACAAACTTTATGGACACCCTGTATAGGAGCACTTTCTTAGTCTTAGAAGATTGTTTTACTCTGTGCAGACTAAATACCATGTTTGTGCCATAACAAAATACCATAAACTTCATGGCTTAAACAACAGAACTTTATTTCCTCCTAGTTCTAGAAACTGGAAGCCTGAGATCCAGGCACCTGCATAACTGAGTTACAGTGGGCCCTCTTGGTGACTTGCAGAGTGCCACCTTCTCTCTATGTCCTCACATGACAAGGGAGAGAGAGAGTACAAAAGCTCTGTAGTGTCTCTTCTTATAAAGGGCACTAATCCTATCATGGGGCCTTCATCCTGGGACCTCATCTAACCTTAGTTATCTCCCAATTTCCCCATCTCCAAATATCACATTGGGAGTGAGGGCTTCAACATATGAAGCCATAGCAATACACAATTCAGTCCAAAGCAGAAATTGAGGCTGAAATATATAGGGATTAAGAGTCATGATGCCTGAAAATTACTTTCAAATGGTTTTGCGAAAGAAGAAAAAAAATTCAAATAGACATAGGGAGGGATAAAAAGCAACTATGGAAAAATGTTGAAGTATATAATAAGCTTGCTGAAACTGGTGAGCTTGATTTATTCATTTTCGTGCTTCTCTTCATCCACCCACCACTCCTCTCCAAAACCTGGCATATGGTAGATAAGCAATATGTTTGTTAAATGAATATTAAAAATAGAACTCTCTTTACCTGTTAATATCTGCATAGCTAGGACAGTTTTAAACCATTAGCAAAGAGATACCAACAATTAATTACTTTCCTAGGTAAACATAAATCTGCTTAAAAATCATAATTTAGCATTGATTTTAGCCCTAAGAGTCAAGTATCAAACAAGGGCCTACTTGCTCTCTGTCCCAAGATGTTCCAGTCTATCCCTGCATCCTCCAGAAGGCATACCTCGAACCCAGCACACCTTTTCCTTTCCTTTTGTGCCCACTTCTCTCAGAGACCCTTCCATGTCCAGACCTTAGGAGCAAATCACACAGTCAAAAGCAATTTGATGAGAAGCAGTATGTGTATTATATACCTCAAAAGTTATTTAGGCTGAGCATGGTGGTTCACACCTATAATCCTAGCACTTTGGGAGGCCATGGTGGAAGAATTACTTGAGTTGAGAAATTCAAGACCAGCCTAAGAAAGAGCAAGACTCTGTCTCTACAAAAAACAGAAAAATTAGCTGGGCATTGTGCTAGGCACCAGGAGCCCCAGCTACCAGGCAGGCTGAAGCAGGAGGATGGCTTGAGCACAGGACTTTAGGTAGCTGTGAGCTATGATGGTGTCCCTGAACTCTAGCAGGGGCACAGAGTGGCACTCTCACACACAAAAAAGTTAGCTCCTGAAGACTGGAATCCTGCCCCCAAATAACTTTTTAAAATTCAGATTGTTTTCTCATTCCAGTCTTTACTGGAGATCGGGGTTTTCATCACAGACAGATTTTTATAAGTCAGCCCTATATCTGGGATTTATTTGTGCCTATAAATAAAACCCCAATCTGAATCGCAAACTATTTCTGATTCTCAGTTAATGTTCTTAAACATCTTGTGTCCCCAGGGACTCTTTGCCCTGTCATATGAAGATGACATTTTAAGATTTGTATTTCTCCAAAGAAGCAAGTAGATCATAAAACCTAATGTATTCCGTGGTTTGGAATTTCACCGAGAGGTGAGGGAATATTTCACTGTAGATCATTACAGCACCCACATAAGTTGTTAATATACTACTTCCCTTTAAATATTCATCCAGCTTCTGTTTATGGAATGGCACCCATGTCCCCAGTGGGAACTATGGGTGGGTCAGATACTAGAGGGGAGGTGGTGAGGACAAAGCTGCAGCCAGCCCTGAGCTTTGTGACCAGGGTGTTGTAGGTAGAAGGCAAAACACTGTCATAGGTACAACAACCAGTGGACCAGTTGTGGGCAGTGTCACCTTGGAGAGGAGAGTGCTTTGGCCAGGAGGAGGGCCAAGAGCAGGACCAACGCTGAAATCGCATGTGGCCACAGGTTGTCCATGCCTGGAGACTTGGCCAGGCTAGAGCAGTGGCACGTGCAGAACCCAGATGCAGAGATGTTGAAGAAGGGGGTAGGGAAAGAGGCAAGCGGAACAGGGAAGCAAGCAGGATGTAGCCAACCAACATCTGAGTATCTATGCCTCAGCCCTACACTAGAATTGCTCCCAGTCTAGTAACACAGGCAGAGAGACGCATAACAAAGTGTCTCATAAGGAAAGGAACCTGGAATCAAAGGTGAAGGGTAATCTCAGAAAACTTACCCAAGTGATGACGTGGCCTTGTTCTGTGATTTGAAAACACAATACGAGTTCCCACTCCTCCCCCTCCTAACTCAGTCACTTCAGAGCCCCAGTTCTTCCATCCATAGAATGCAGGCAGCAGCACGGCCCACTCTCTGAGGACGGTTATGAGGATGAAACGGGATTCTGTGCACAGCACTGAGCAATGAGCCTGGCATGGAGTGACAGCTCAGGACATGCGGGTCTTCACTGTTACTCTAGAGAGCGGTAATAACCTCAGGGCATCGATGCCAGCTTTATCCAAAAGCAGAGAAGCTCCACCCACACTTTTAGGCAAGAGAAGGATGGGATCCAGTCTTCCTTTTAGAGAAGAAATAAGGAGACCATGTGCAGGTAGCACTGGTGTCAACACCAGGGAACAGGGCAGCAGGTTGAGTCCTGCAGGAAGATTACAAAGAAAACCTTATTTGAAACTAGGAGAACTGTGCCAATGTGCAGCCGAGAGGAGGGAGGTGGTAGAAGTGGAGATCTGGGCAAAGTGGGAGGGAGGCTATCACTCTGTGTGCGTGTGCATCTATGTGGGGGTATATATATACATTTTTTTTATAAATAAAGTTCCGAGGGATGGGAGAAGGAGGAGAGGGTGAGAATGAGCTGCTGATGCCACAGTTTCATCATTACACTCTCAAGCTAGGTCACTGCTGCTGCTCACTGCAGGTGCCAAAAATTGTATACACAATTCAGGATAGAAAAAAGCTACTTGTTATACTCAAGTCACTTTTGATTTCTACAGTTATAAGAGATACAAGAAACAACATACGAGGGAGCAAATGTTATTGGTAGAGAGTAATACAATTTCAATCCCTTTATTTTTCTTAAAATGTGTATACATTTTTTTGTACCCTCTGTGTGCATGTGCATCTATGTGGGGGTATATATATACATTTTTTTTATAAATAAAAAATATTCTGGGCTCGGCGCCTATAGCTCAGCAACTAGAGCACCAGTCACATATACCAGAAGCGGAAGGTTTGAACTCATCCCCGGCCTGCCAAACAATGATGACAACTACAACCAAAAAAAAAAAAAAAATAGCCGGGCAATGTGGCAGGCACCTGTAATCCCAGCTACTTGGGAGGCTGAGGCAAAAAAATCGCTTAAGCCCAGGAGTTTGAGGTTGCTGTGACCTGTGACGCCACGGCACACTACATGGGCGATATAGTGAGACTCTGTCTCAAAAATATATATATATATCCTGAATCCCTAATATTTCCTGGCATTAATTACTTTACTGGAGCTGCCGATGTGAAATACAGTTTGGTGATCTGTTTGTTCACCCACCCATGCGTCCATCTATCCATCTCTGCATGCATACTGTATCCACCAGCCCCTCACTACAGCACCAGGGGCTACTCTGGATCTCCCCAAGTCCCTGTGTCAGTGATCTTTAGGTCACAACAGCTCAGGCTGGGAGAGCCTGGAGAGGCAGAGCTGGAAGGGCACAGAGACCCCACCTACCTGCCCACTGCACAGATAGTGAGAGACACCGTATGTGACACCAAATCGCTGTGGGAACCAGACCCAGAGTTGTCACCCTGTGAACTAAGCCGAACCGCCTCCCACTGCCCCGCCTCCCTCTTGGGGGACGCTGCTCTGTGCCACTGACCACCTTCCATAACTGGGAGTCAGATCTGTCCCCCTGTGGGGGCCCCTTCTTCTCAGTCTCTCCCTCTCTCCAGACAGGAAGGACGCTGGTGACAAACACCAGCAGGAGAGCCAGTGGTGGTCATCGTGCACCATTCTTACCCTAGACTGCTCCCTAGGAACAGCACACCTCCACAGAGGCTTTCAAAAGCTCCAGGGCAGGGGAATTCATCTTTCCTGAACAAAGTCATTAGTCCCAACTTCCCAGATTCCCAGGCAGAGGCTCCGGGCTCTTTGGGAGTATCTGTTGTGCAAGTGACGGTCGCCCTCTTGTGGCTGATGCACAAAGCGCTTTATGGTTGCAGCTCGGAGAACAAAGGCCCCTCAGCCTCCCGCCCTCCTCTCCCTGGTCAGGAAGGGATGGCCCTATCAGGTTTTAATTCTAGGGGCCGGGACCTTGGCTGTCAGGCCTCGACTGACTGATGGGATGTACAGCAGCTCAGGAAACAGAGGCTGAGTGCCTGGCTGAGGGGCCGAGTCTCAAGGAATGAAGTCAAAAAATGGATTCATGTCAGAGACTTTGGAGGCATTTGACTGAGAAGTCACGACCCTCAGAGCTGCCCCCAAGGCATGAGCGCTTGTTGTCCCTCATAACCCACCCCCACCCAGCCCATACCTCCACTGTCACCTAAGGCAGCAGGGCCCAGCTCTCCGCCCCCTCCTCCAGGAAGCTTGCTTCTCTCTCCAGCCCCTGAGACTAGGTGAACAGCTATGCGCCAGCTGCAGACCCACAGATCTGGTGCCATCTCTGCCACGTGGCTGACGCCTGCTCCACTCCTGAATCTCTGCGGGCAGGGGCTGTGTCTTGTGGAGCTGCCACAAGCAAGCCTAGCCCAGTCCTGAGTGAGGTCACTTCAGCTCAGCCATCGCCACGGGAGACTCAGGCTCCTCTGAAGAAGGGGAGCAGAGTCGGCGCCACAGTGTCAGTGTGGCTGGGGCCACACAAGAATTTCTGGGGTGAGGGGTGAACAACTCCCCCATGCTTGTTTCTTCACCCACTTTTCTGAGAGTCCTCTCCTGTGGTACCTGTTCTGCTCGTCCCCTCTGGGGCAAAGCTCATGGCAGGAAGATTCAGCTGGACCAGCGCTGAACTCTGGCAGAGATAGTACCTCTGTTTTTTCCTCTATAAAACAGGGGCAAAGAATATTGCATGACAGTGTTGGGGAACAGTAGCAGGGATGATGGGGAAGCTGATGAAAACCCATTAGTTCCAGGGTGAGTCTTTCATTTCTGGGTTCCCAGCACTGGGTAGGCATGTCTCACTAAACAATCCGTTCAATCGCTGTACAACAGTATGGAATAGCGGCCAGGGCAGCCGATCTGGCTGAGTTTGAATCCTTGCTCTGACTCTTACCAACTCTGGACCCTCTGCACATTATCTGATTTCTCTGTGTCTCCACAGAGAGGAGAACTGACAATAGCACTCAGGCCATAGGATTCTTATCAGCAGGAAGTGAGTTAACACAACTAAAGAAATTAGAACAATGATTGAAACGTAGGACATGCTCAGAAAAGTGAGCTCTTCCTGCACTATTCTGTAGAAGCTTCTTGTCTAGAGGTTGGCTCCAGCTAGAATAGTACGTCTCAGAGATGGGACTGAGTTGCATTTCACATAAAAATTGATCTTTCTGCGCACACACTTGCTATAATCTCCTTCACCCTGAGGTCAACATGCCATTGGTGTGAGAGGGAAAAGCTAGTGTCTTAAAGACATTTGCTGCTCTAATGTTTATTGAATGAATGAAATAATTAACTAATTAACTAAGAGGTTTTAATTTTTTTTGGTCTACATAGATTTTCACTACTGCATGGATTTGTATATGAGGAAGCAAGAACTTACAACTGCAATGTTGGGTGTGGCCCCAACCTACAACTACAACAAGCAGAAGCTGGTGGCAGAAATGGGAGCCATACATCTACTGAGAACCCTGAAGACCTTCTTGCTAACCCAGGACCATTTAATATTATCATTAATGGCCTGAAGGATGGAATTGAGACCCAGCTAATCAGATTTCTGGGTGATACGAAGCTGGAAGGGATCTTGGCTACTTTGGAGGACAAGATTAAAATGCAATCCAAGCTTGACGAATTGCAGAGATGGACCTAAATCAATAAAGAGAGAACAGCAATAAAGATAAATGCAAGCTGCTTTGAACAGAGCTGAGAAAATTATCCAGGTACAAAATGGCGATAGGAAAAATGAGTTTTGAGGGAGCCAGGAGGAGGTACCTGAATATAAATTGATCAAGTCATGCTATTTGTAAAGTGGAGGCCCAGCTCTGTCAGCTGGTGGAACTCAAACTCCAGTGAGCAAGATGGCACATAGAGCTTAGAAAATGCAGGCTTCCTAGGCCGGGCCTCAAATTGTGACTTGGTAGTTCTGAAATGGGGCCAAAAAGACTCTGATACTGGTAGCCCATGGGCAGCACTTTGAGAGTCAGGGGTTAGCCTCTGCCCACACTGTTATTACCTAGATGTTTCCCCTGTGGAACACTTATACCATGGGGCTGTCTGTAGGAAGTGAGTTCCATGATCAAATAAGTTTGGGGATATCCTTTTTAGAAAGAAAAAAAAAATCACCAGGCAAGTGAGCATACTAATGACTCCAAAAGTTTCTGCAATCAAATAAACTGCATAATTTGGTTGAATCCACAGTTTCCTCAATTTTCTGATCAGGGAGCTGTTTTCTCATGTAACATCCAGCAACATTGTATGGAAACACATTTCAGAAAATTCCTGTTCAACCCTCTCCCCTGTGAATTCCCCGGGATTTCTCAGTCTTGGTCCCTTTCACTGCCCTGTGCCAGAACTTACCCAGAGGCTGGGACCGATCATCATTTAAAATGCTGCTCTGTATCCTGCACTACCCTGGGCATGAACTTTCCTCTCACAGTGACGAGAGAGGAAAGTGAATTGACTGTGGCTTCCAGTCTGGGGCTTCTGTTGCCTCTAACCGCACTCCATGCACCCTGAGCGGCACTTCCTTCCTTGTGCATTGTTCCCTTCAGCATGTGTCAAAAGCCCATTTTCTATTCCCTCGTTTCCCTTAGTAGCAGACTTCCATATTGTTGGCTGTGGCAACGTGCCCAGCTATAAAAATTGACCAAGTCATTTTATAGCCTCCTCTGTAGATAGGGGTGGTCGGTCAGTTATATGCAGAAGTCCCCAGGGAGGGGGAGAGGAGGAATCATTTTAGAGAGCTGACACGTTTGAAAGGTACCCTTTTTGCTCTTCCCCAATTCCTTCTTCTTCCTGCCTGGAACAAAGATCTGGTAGGTGCCCTGGCAATCATACTGGGCTAGGAAGTGGCCTCCTAAGTGGAAGCTACCCACAAAGGACAGCAGAGCAAAGGACAGCAGAGCAAACGACAGAAGGCATCCAAGATTTTAATGGCACTGTGAGGCCACCAGAGCAACCCCATACTGCTCAGAGGAAAAATGCACCACTGTTGGGGGTTGGGGTGGAGGGCTCTGATGCCAATCGTTGAATGCAACAGAAGCATGTTGCACTCACACCGAGCAGAGCCGGCAAAGCCTTTTGTCATTTTTCACAAGTCTCAGCCTCCCTGGGCTGTCATCCTGACCCTGTCCCTAGATGTTCCTGATGTCCCTCGTGCATGTGTGTGCATACTTTCTCATCCCTTCCTGGGAATGAAGCAGTTATGTCTCTTGAGCCAGCACTTTCCCTGCACCCTGCCTGTGTCGGTGGCTGCCTCTCTCTCATCTCCTTTATTAGAACTAACTCAGAATAACATGTTCGAGAACCTCACATCCCTCTAGAAAGAATCCCTTTGGAATCTCTGTCCTTTATTTCTAAATGCTTTGTAATCTACATTAGATATAAAATTCCTGTCTGACGTCACTGAGTGACTGAGAAGAGGTAGGTTGAATGGAAACATCATCTCAAGAATTTCCTTCACATCACTCACAAGACTTACTGAAAGGGAAAGAAAAAACGTTCAATTACAAAGAAAAACAAGAAATGAGCACAACCCAAGTCAGAAGCATACACGTGATTCACTCCAGGAAGGGATCAGAGCGCAGTCAAGCCCCTGTCCTTATGCCCCTTGACCGCCGGCCTCCCTTAACTGGCCGCTGTCAGAGGGACCCCCTTGGCCTAGAGCAGACCCATGGTTTGCCTTTTTTGTGCCTTCCAAGTGAGGTGCACCTTGGCCTTCAAAGGCAGCACACGGTCCCTAAACTTTTCACCACTACTTTGGCTGGAAAGTTCATTTCCAAAAGCTTTTTACTAAGTTCAGATTTAGAGAGGCTTTTATACTTCCTGAGAGATTAAAATGGGACACTCCCCTGGAAGAAGAAACTCGTATACACGACAACTCATCAGTTGCTTTGTACATAACGCACCAACCATCTTGAGCTCAGAAAGGAGAACATAGCCAACTCATAGCCAACAAAGAAGACATTAATTATAATGCTCACTTCTAGAAGATCCCAACACTGGGCCTAGATCTCTTTACTCAAGGATGTGCTAATAAACAGAATAACAAACAACATGAAGTCTTACAAAAATTGTGTGACAGGACAGGCTCAGTGGCTCACTCCTCGAATCCTAGCACTCTGGGAGGCCAAGATGGACAGATTGCTCAAACTCAAGAGTTCAAGACCAGCCTGAGCAAAAGTGAGACCCTGTCTCTACTAAAAATAGAAAAACTGTTGTTTTGTAGTGGGCACCTATAGTCCCAGATACTCAGGAAGCTGAGACAAGAGGATTGCTTGAGCCCAAGAGTTTGAGGTTGCTGTGAGCTATGATGCCACAGTACTCAACTTGGGGGCAAGAAAGTGAGTTTCCGTTCTCCCCTACCAAAAAAAGACAATAATACATGTATCTTCGAAGTCATAAATTTTATTTTATATTTTCTTATTT
>CAUYON010194729.1:0-25778 GCA_963573935.1 Arctocebus calabarensis | reverse complement strand
GTGCCAGTACCATGCTGTTTTAATCACTATCGATTTATAGTACAATCTCAGGTCTGGTAGTGTGATTCCTCCTGCTCTGTTTTTATTTCTAAGTAATGTCTTTGCTATTCGAGGTTTTTTCTGATTCCATATAAAACGTAGCAACACAATTTTAAGGAGACTAATTTTAAGAAAATATTCCCGCATTTAATTGATAGAATTATCACAATAAAGGTGTCATTTAGAAATAAACTCAGTAATGAGAACATAGAAAACGCTAGTCACCGAGACAAATACTGAGATTAAGCACCTGAGCACCCCTGAGCAGGGGCACGGTCACCTGGGCTTGTCGGGGTCAGATAAAACTGGTGTAAGGATGGCGAAGTCATGAACTAGCCCCTCATTCGCTCGCTCATGTTTCAATTAATTCATTTGCCTACCAATATCCAGCCTTGTGCCATGGTGCTGGGGGTCCAGTGCTGGATGTGGAAGGTGGAAATTGTCTGGTCCTCATTAACCTTTCAGGAAAGGCAGATGCACAGGGAAGCTCACATGTGTAAGGATGATGACTCCCCAGCAGCCCCGGACTTCCCAGGAGAAGCCTCGGGCTCTGGGGGTCTGGCCTCTGCCTCCTCGGCTCCTGTCCTGCTCTGCCTGGGCACCTTGGGTCTCATTCACTCGCCTTCTACCAGCTCCTCTGCAGGGCACAGCTGTGGCCATACTTTACCTGGAAATCTGAGCCCTGGATGTGAAATTTAAACCTGGTACTCGGGCTCAGCACCTATGGCCCAAGCGGCTAAGGTGCCAGCCACATACATCTGAGCTGATGGGTTCGAATCCAGCCCAGGCCTGCCAAACAACAATGACAGCTGCAACCAAAAAATAGCCAGGCATTGTGGTAAGTGCCTATAGTCCCAGCTACTTGGGAGGTGAAGACAGGAGAATTCCTTGAGCTCAGGAGTTGGAGGTTGCTGTGAGCTGTAATGCCAAGGCGCTCTACCAGGGTAACAGCTTGAGGCTCTGTTTCAAAATAATAATAATAATAATAATAATAATGATAATAATAATAATCCTGGTACTCTTGGGTGTGTCTTCTCTTTGCAGTCCCGAGTCCCTCCTTTGAGGCCAGTCCTTTGCTTTCTCTGGGAGTAATATTTGGTCGCTAGCAGCGTCCCTACCATCTCCACCTGCTCTTGGCTCTGGCACCTGCCCCAGTTCTCCCACTTCCCTGCCTGGCTGCCCGCTCTCCCCTGGAAGGAGCTCCATGCTCCCACAGACTCCTTACCACTCACTTCGTCTTTCCACATCTTCACCACTTTCCTCAAGTCGCCTAGCTCCTCACAGCCTCTTCCACAGGGACCATCTGGTCCCTGTCCCAGTCCAGGGAGACAAAGCTGGGGGAGCAGAGCTTCATTCGTGTCTCGTCAGTGGAGAGCAGACGCAGGCCCCCGGCCCCCACCCTGCTGCCCTGCAGGTGCTGACCCTTCCCAGGGCCCTTCTGTTGGGCTGACTCTCACGCTCGGACTTTCTGCACTTGCTGTGTGAACATCCTGAATGGACTCTCCCTGAGCAAACCAATTCTTTCCCAGGCTTGGACAAAGATTTATAAGGTAATAAGGTATCTATGCTCGAGTTGTTGACGTTTTAAAATCTACCATCTTTCACATTCAAGTGTCTGTGTCTCCTCCCTTTGGGACAGAATTCTGAGACACAGATTGTGCTTGTCAGAGCATGTCAGGACCCACCTGGACTTCTCTGATGTAGCCCCAGCACCAGTACCCTGGATTTCTGGTCTACCTTGTCACCAGCACCCTGGACTTCTGGTCTACCCTTCACCAGCAGCCACTGCTCTTGTAACTGTGGGAAATAAGCCCTGGTCTTAGCCAGCCCTCCCATGGCGCTCATACTCAGCTCCTGAGAGAGCCACCACAATGCTGACATGTCCTTTCCTCTGGGTTTCGAGACCCTCTCTCAGGTGCTTCCTGCTGCAGTGGCTGCTCTGGTTTTCTCCCTTTCCACTCTTGCCTACAGCAGAGATGCAGGTTTCCTGGGGGTTGGTCCTGGGACATCTGGTCTATTCTCTGCAGTATGCCCTCTGAGCAAATTCATTTTTCCTCAGACTTGGACAGAGATTCCTCAGGTTAGAAACCCCAAGCACCTAGAATTGGAGCTCACACCTGCCCTGTGACTTCCTATGCCAACAACTTGATAAACTCACTTGAATACCTTGCAGACATGTCAAAAATGAGGTGTGTAAACCACACCTATCACTGTGTCCCATTCCCAAAGTGGCTGGTCGTGACCTCCCCGTGAGATGATGTCCCCACGTGTCTTTTCACCCCAGGGACTGCCACATCCCCCAGACCTGCACCCAAACTGGACACCAGCCTCCAGGGCCGTTCAGGCGGGGGTGTGATTATGTCGGGGGTCCCTGTGCACGAACCCCAAACTTTTTTGAATGCTGACCAGGAAATGGCACTGCAAATTACTAACTCAATGACAGTTTTAAGGAAAAGCAAGTCTGAGGATGCCTGGGGATGGTTTACAGAACTCAGGCCATAGAACAGAGAATGCAGGCCCTTCCTGACCTCTTCAGGTGTTTTTTATTAGTTTTTAACAAAGGTGTGACCACGTGATCTCCAAAGACCACCAGTGAGACAAACTCGATGCAAAAGGAAAAGAGCCTTTATTCAAGCTCGAGTCTGGGTCCTCAGTTTACCCGTCACAGCAGGAGGGTGCTGAGGACCCCAACCCCTGGGTTGCTGGGGGTTTTATTGCGGTTACTAGTGGGGTAAGGGATTTCCAGGTTGTGGAGAGTATGATTGGCTACTTTGGATACTTTTTACACCTATTAGTTGGGCTTGTATCAGACAGTTGATTTTGGCTCTGGCTGCTATCTTGCAGGCGGGGTGAGCACCCTGCTCGGCCTTGATAGACGGAAAGTGGGTGGTTTGTTACAAAATGGAGTTACTCTTGCTCTTTCAGGAGCATATGCAAAAGATAGGGTGGTAAGGATCTCAAGTTCCCAGGGAGGCTGGTTAGAGAGAACCAGTGTGAGCGTCAGGGGTATGTGTGAATTGAGGGGGAGAGAGAAGCCAGATCCTTTCAGGTAGGGGAACAAAGTCAGGTTTCTAGTTTAAATACATATTCAAAGAGTGTAATCCCTCCCGTCTGTTGATTCTCAAATGCGTAGTCCATCCTGACCTGGCTGTCCGGCGCCTCCAGGTTCTTTTCCTCTTTTCTGATTCTAAAGAACCCCCTGAAATCGCCCCCTTGCAGTTGTCCTCCTGGCTACCCCAGGACCAGGTGGGCGCTCCGCCGAGAAGTCGGCCTGTCTACCCCCCGTGTGGCTGAGTCCCTGCATCACATCTGGCCTATGGAAAGCCATTGTGGCGGGAGCAAATCTCTCCAGGGAAACAACATCAGCAAACACTTCCCTGGTTTCTCACTAAGGTTAGAGTAAAAATCCACTCTCTGCCCTGAACTCACCCTGGTCCCCCCGGGGCTTCCGGCCACTTCTTTCTCAAGCTCCTTCTGCACTTGGTCCCGACAGGCTTTTCCCGGGAGCTGCGCCCTCCACCTGCTGTTTGCTCCAGTCCCAGGGCCTTCAGGTCCCACCTGGTGCAGTGGGCTCTGCTGCTTGGACCCCGCAGCCCTAGGAGCAAATAAGAACCCCGTCCATATGATTCTTACGCTTCTGCCTTCATAATATTCATATGCTGACACTGTTTGGGTTGTTACTGAATATCAAAGTGCACAGAAGCCACAGAGAGTTTGTCTAATTCTGCACTTGGCGTCTGTCTCAAATGCGAAACTGAACAGGGTCACGTCCTTCCTTGTTCTTTCCTTACTCTGTGTATAGGTCTGTGTTTCTTTTCTGTTTATTTCTTGTTTTTTAGTTATTGGTTCTAGGGAGAATCTGAATCCCTTAAATCAATTAATCATTATTTTTAATATCCCCGTTCGATATTTTCACACTCCTCACGATGGTTCCAAACACAAGAGAAATCACTGGACAGATGTGTGCTGAGCTGCATTTTAAAGCAACTTACAGATGTTTCCCTCAAACAACTCACATGCTCGTCGAGGCAGTTACAAAATATTTGAGTAATAAACTTGGCACTATCTAGCGTTATTAAGGATAACAGAAATTGTCCAGATGTTGGCAATTCTATCCCCGGGTAAAAGAAAATATATATTTCTCTTATGCTATATAAAATGATCTCAGATGTAGTGAAACTCATTTGAACTATGACAAACTGTAACAACGGAAGATTCCAATGTGCACCCACATAATGTTTATAGAATTTTTGGAATAGACAAAACAGAAGCACCGTGTCTCAGCGGGGCTTAGCCCCCCTTTTCTCAGCATGTACATTACAGTCTATTAGCAAGAATTCCCTGATTGTTTAGGTTAAATTAGGACTTAGACTCTTTTTTACTGCCCCAAAGCTTTGATGAGGTTTGCCCTCAAAGGTGAGGGAAACAAAAGCACTTGATTTATGTGTTTTCTCACAGTGCGTGTGCGTGTAAGGGGCCGTTATTCATTCTCAGTTCCAGAGACATATTGACTCAAGGGAAGCATTGGGTGATAAATGTTCCAGCCTGTAGTTCTCAAATTAGTTTTTCTCCCTCTCTGGCCTCCCAATCACCCCACTCAATTCAAACTGACAGTGGTAAGAGTCTCCTGACACAGGCAGGGTAGAAAGACATAGTGAGTGAAGCTTTGACTCAAATGGGGAAAGATGGCACACAAGTTAATATCACTTCATCCCTTTAGGGGAGAGACCTAATTGCTACATTGTTGCCACTACCTGAGGTTTCTGCAACATCCCGAAATTGTTACAGACCAGGGCCTTATTGATACCCAGCAGGTGAATTTTCAGGGAATTTTTAATAAAAAATGTGATTATTGCCTCGGCGCCCATAGCTCAGTGAGTAGGGCACCAGCCACATACACTAAGGCTGGCGGGTTCGAGCCCAACCCTGGCCTGCTAAACAATGATAGCTGCAACCAAAAAATAGCTGTACACCTGTAGTCCCAGCTACTCAGGACGCTGAGGCTAGAGAATGGCTTACACCCCAGAGTTTGAGGTTGCTGTGAGCTGTGACGCCACAGCACTCTACCAAGGGTGACATACTGAGATTCTCCCCAAAAAAAGAAAAAAAAGATAAGTGTGATAATTGTTTCCTCACATCAACTGGTTTTTATTGTTCCTACCTATTGGAAAGCAGGGAATAAGTTTAATGGTTACTAATGTGAAAAAATTTTTAGAAAAGGATATTTGGAAAATGGAGGCTGAAGTATTTAATTTGGTTTTCATTTTAATTATTAAAGAAACTAAAATCTCTTTTAAAAACTGAATTCAGGGACCTATAGTTTCATGAGCATATGAAAGAAAGAAATTTATGGTACATTCAAAGTTTATTACCATTAATAATAAATAGTATACTATTTTAAATATCAAAGAACAAGCATACTTGGTTTTCACTCAATGTCAAAACTTCATATAATGAAAGCAAAATTGCTATTGTTTTTGCCTCAGAGAATTCCTTTATTAAAAGGACGTTAATTTAGTTCACAGCACAGTCTTAACAATTTAATTGAAATAAGTGATTCAATTATCAATGCTATTGGTCTATTACTTGTATATATTTACAGTGTGTGTCATCTAATTTGAACAACTATATGGTATTTATCTTCAAAAATAAAGTTTCATAGGTCAAAAAAATTCAAATATTTATTTGCAATAAATAGAATAGTAATGACTTATAAGTAATACCTAAAATGAGCATTTACTATAAGTGAACAGTGTTCTTTTTCCAATAATTAATAATAAGACTCTTTAAGTTAGTCTGAGATAAACAGAATTCCAGTGTAAACATGGAAATTACAATATAACTATAAAACTTGATTGAGTAAAAGAAAAGTATAAGGACAGTTGCTACAAAAAGTAACATCTCTAATTCAAACATGAAAATTTCTGGGGAAGGGAGTTTATTACCTAGCTAAATAGCTGTAATATGCAGTATCAATAAGTTTTTGAATATTTTATGTATTTTATTTGCCTAGCAGGAAATATTTCCATGGAGTTCGGACTGCAATATTGCTTGTAATAAAATTCACATTCCTTGTCGTACAAAATTAAAGTGATTGATTCATTTCTATTACATACTGAAATTCTGTAAATTTTAGAATTCATGTAAACTTATGTGTGATAGTTATACTTTATAACATAATTTCATAGCTACTTGCTAAATATCTAGATCATCAAAGCAAACTTTTCACTTTGTAATATTGCAATGAACTCTTGAGGGACACTCAGAGGTATTTCAGGTTTTCTTGTAAGAGCGGGGCTATTTCTGTCCATCCATCTGTTTTCACACCTGTGCTCCCACTGACAAACTAAAGTCTTTCATATTTTCAGAGGTTTAACATGTCTACCCAGGGAATCCTTGTCCTTTGATATTTTCCTTTATCTTTTTTTTATCTGGTTCACAGTAGCAGCTTTTATAAAGCCTCTTGAGTAAAGAGTAATTGTGTTATATTAATAACTGGAAAGAACGTTTTGCTTGGGTTAGTATTTTTTTATTATGATAATTCCAAAAAAACAAACAGTCATTATTCCTCGCATTGGGTGACGCTGATGTGACAGCGCACATTTTCAAACTTGCCAGTATTTACAAGGAATTTTACAATCCTAAAATGTTGTTTTCTGTCGAGAACAAGGTCTGGCAATGAAGTTCATGAGCTTGCCACTGAGTGCTCACATTGGCAGCACTGTACAAGCAGCTCAGTGCGGTTTCCAACCTTGGGGTATTTGTGTGTCACAGCTGTGTTCCTGGCCACATGTGGAGTGGTGTTCATTATTGCCATGTGTGTTTTTGCGTGCTGTCATGAGAATGTCAGAGCTTAAATTAGAGCGACAAACAAATGTTAAATTTCTTATTAAACTTGGCAAGAGTGGAAGTGAGATCAGGCACATGTTACTCCAAGTTTATGGGGACAATGCTATGAAGAAAATAGCAGTGTAGAAATGGATTAAACGTTTTTCTGAGGACAGAGCAAGTGGCAGTGATGTAGAGAGTTCAGGGCAGCCAGTAATTAGCAGGACTGACAAAAACACTGTAAACATTCATCTAATTGTATGTCAAAATCATCAGCTCACTGTGAGAAACATAGGAGACCAAGTAAATGTCAGTAGGAAACAGGAAAATCTTAACTGAAAATCTTGGCGTGTGTTCCAAAGCAACCCTGAAACAGAGCACCAGCGTGCACAATGGAAGTCAGCCAATTCTCCATGACTCAAAAAGTTTCATTAGTCCAAATCACAAGTCAAAATGATGTTGCTAACATTTCTTGATCAAGAGAGATTGTCTATTGTGAATTTTTCCTAAGTGGATAAATAGTGAACCAAGTTTACTATTTAGAAGTGCTGAAAAGTCTGTGTGAAAAAGACAAACGAGCTGAACTTTTCTCCAACTCGTGGCTCTTGCACCATGACAATGCACCAGCTCACACAGCACTGTTGACAATGGAATTTTTAGCCAGTGAACAAATAACTGTATTAAAGCACCCTCCATACTCACCTGATATGGCCCCCAATGACCTTTTCTCTTTACCTAAATATAAAGAAAACATTGAAAGGAAGGCATTGTGATGACATTCAGGACATCAGGGTGGTATGATAACAGTGCTGATGGCCATTCCAGAAAAAGAGTTCCAAAACTGCTTTGAAGGGTGGACTAGACCCTGTATAGGTAAGTAGTTTCCAAGGGAAGTACTTTGAAGGTACCATAGTGATATTCACCAATAAGGTATGTACCTTTTTCCAAGGGTGAGTTCACGAACATTATGGTCAGACCTGTATATTCAGAAATGTATGTGTTTCTATGCTGATTCTAGATAATTTTTAATCTCCTTAAATTTTGAAATTATATATGTGTATGTATATGCATACTCTCATATAATGATAAAAACCTTTAATATAAAATAGTTGCATTCAGAGAGAGAAAGAAGGCGGGATGGGTGGGGAAAGGAAGAGCAGAGAGAGGGAAGGAGCCGGGGTGGGGGGGGATCTTGGTGAGTGCCACAGCTTTTGGGGACAAGACACAATTGTAAGAGGGTCTTTACCCAACCAATGCAATCAGTGTAACCTGGATTCTTGTACCCTCAGTGAATCCCCAACAATAAATTAAAATAAAATAAAATAGTTGCATTCATGCTTCATAATTCAAGTAAATCCTGCAAATTCAGGTAGACATTACCTTTTTAATTGCGTATTTTTATATTGAGGTGATCATAGATTCACTTGCAGTTGTAAGAAGTAAAATACAGAGATCCTGGGAGCCCTTTACCTTGTGCCCCTCGTGAAATATCGAGGTGCTGACGCATCAGGGCGCAGGACATCTCCAGCGCCTGAAGAATCCCAGGCTGCTCTTTGATAGCCAAACCCATTTCCCCTCAGCCCCCAGCCCTCCGTAAGCCCCGGAAACCACTAACCTGTTTTCCATTTCTACACTCTGTCATTTCAAAAGTGTCGATGAGAGGCATCAGGCGTGTACCATCTTTGGGCCTGACCTTTCCCACCGACGTTCTACGGGTGCACACTCAGCCGGGCGTTACCTGTGCCCACGGTGCAGTCCCGTCATTGCCTCACAGTTCATGTACCAGTTTGCTGGATCAGTCACCCACTGAGGGACATCTGGGCCACTTCCAGTTTGGGACTTGTATAAGTGAAGCTGCTATAAACATTCATGTACAGATTTTCATGAAATGTCAGTTTTCATTTCTCTGGGATAAACGCCCAAGAATGCAATTGCTGAGCTGTGTTTCGTTTTTCACTGCCAGATAATTTTTCAGAATGACTGAGAATTTTTCAGAATAGCTGAGAATTTTTTCAGAATGGCTGTGCCATTTTACTTTCTCACCAACAACGCGTAAGTGATTCTGTTACGCATGTTCACTAGTATTTGATATTTCTGTATAAATAATAAAAGTGTCTGTAATACTTCTATTAGCTAAAACATATACATCTATGGTAATTTTTTCAATTCTATTTTTTTATTAAGCCTAATGCATATAGATCACGAATACATTCATGCCTATGTGGGGTACAATGTGCTGTTTTTTTGTTTTTTACAATCTGACGTGGTTAGATCAAAGCAATCAACATAGCTTTCACCTCATTTACTTGATTATTGTACCAAAACAGCTATGTTCTACACTTGGCAGAAATGGAGTGGGAAGGGAGGGGAGAGGGAGGTTTGACAGAGGGAGGGTTAAAGGCGGGACCACACCTGTGGACCTCATGACAAAGGTGCAAGTCAACTTTTTCAATTTTAGTTGCACTAAGAAGTATGCGGTGATATCTCTCTGTTTTTCCTTAATGGCTAATAGTTTTGAGCATCTTTTCATGTAGTTATTTTCCATCTTTGCATATTCTTCGGTGCGATGTGGCTTCTTCATGCCTTTTGCCCATTTTCTGGCTGGAGTTATTTTGTTTGATTTTTTTTTTTTTAACTTTTGAGTCGTGAGCATTCTTTGTATGTTTAAAGTGCTTGTCGGTTGTCAGATATGTGGCTTTCAAGCATTTTCTTGCCAACTGGAGCTGGTCTTTGTATGCTCTTTACAAGGTCTTTTAGAGAACAAAAATTTTTTAATGGTAATGAAGTTTAATACCACATGTATCTTTTTTTATTTTATGGATTATGCTTTTGTTGCTGTGTCAAAGGAGTTCTTGCCTAGGCCTAAATCCTGAAGATTTTTGCTTGCATGATTTTTTCCTAAATGTTTTCAGATTTATCTTTTATATATAAAGCCATGGTCCATTTTGAGTAAGACTGAGGGTTTTCGTTTTTATTTTGTCCTCTAGCACCATCCATTAGTTTTGAAAATACGGGTGCGGAGATTTGTCAAATGTATTTCTTTGCCTAAACACTCAAGCTGTTGTCAGCCTCTGCTCTTTGAAGAGAGGAAGGGATCTCGGCGGGCTCAGCGTCTGGAGATATTGAAGCACTTTGGCATTTTCAGAAATGAAAGGGAGAATGTTTATACTTAATTAAGTGGAACTTTATTGAATTTAGATCCACTTTCTTTTAGACACTGGGCTTGAGCTGATGCGTCCTGATGGATGTGGAAGTTCCTCTTTCCCCATGTTTTCTAAACTCTTTCAGCCAATAAAGCTGATGTACATTTAACAAAATCCCACTGCTGAGTCACTCCTATCCTGTGAAATGCAAAGCCAGGGAACCTTCTGAGGAGGTGTTCATGATCGGTCCTAGAATCTAACCCCAAATAGCAACTTCTGTGAGGAAGTGATGACCTGGCTCTATGCATAAAGAGATGAATTCAGGGAGGGGACCCAGATAATAAACCATACTTCTAATTTCCTTTTTCAAAAACATGAGGATTAATAAGAAAAAGTTATGTTAAGAAAATGCCATTTTAATACAAAAAGTATTATTTACTCATTGTTCTGTGCTACAGGCCAGCAAAAAAAAATTTTTTTTAAAGCCAGATAATAGCTCTTTCATGCTTTGTGAGCCCTGAAGTCTCTACCGAATTTCTCAGCTCTGCGACTCTCAGGCAAAACCAGCATAGAAAATTAAAAAAAAAAAAAAAAAAAAGAGCAGCATAGACACATATGTGAAAATCACAGCTGTGTTTCAAGGAAACTACGAACATGGAGACTTGAATTTTGTGTGTTATTTACATACTTTTATTGATTTTTAACTATTAAAATGGGTAAACCATTCTTAGCTTTCAAACTATAATAAGAGATGTTATGCCAGATTTATCCCACAGGAGAAAGTGTGCCAAATTCTTTTATCCCAACAAAGGCAAAATCAGCCTACTTGCACTGTGACATTTGTGTTAAACTCACCAGTTCAGTGAGTTTTAGGATGGGCTAGAAACTTGGTTATCTTGCCTACGTACACAGGAAAGTTTCAAATAAAAACTTGTGGTATTGAATGAGAAAAGACAGCTCCTGTTTGAGTTAGCTGATCTTTGTAATGTTAGCTGATCATTGCAACCTCGTCTCAAATGAAATAACCTTCCTCTTTCTGACAAGTCCAATTGTTTCAAGTATTTAAAACGATGAGGCATTTGTTCATTTATTCATCCAAGCAGGCAGGGCCGCTGCTCTAGGAGCTCAGCTCAACTGAGCTGCCGAAGTCGGGATCTGTGCTGTGCGGCACTCACATTCCTACCAGAAATTTGAATTTTCAAAAGCACTCATATATACTCAGGGTCAGGGTGTGGGGAAATGGAGCACTCAAGTCCTCCATCCTATGACTGGGTTGTTAAAAGTGAGAGAAAAACAGCTAGAACTGAAAATATTAACTAAACTCTGGATAAGAATGTTTCCAACTAAATAGGGCACTAGAACTCAGGATAACAATTTGTCTTGTCCTAGGGGGTGATTAAGGTAACTACTGTATGTACAAGTAACCATCACCCATGGATGGCCTGAGGCTTCGGGGTGCACCTGTGCCCAGCTTGGTAGAGCACTCAGGTTTTGTGCCAACAGCATTGCTTCTGCCACCCCCAGCCTTCCTCGTTTCCTTCCTCGTTTTCTTACCTGTGACCTTTCTTTAGCCTCTGATCAGCTTTCTCTGATTTCTATTTTAATTTTGAGCAAGAACTTGAGACTCGATGAAAGGAAAGCCTGCATTGTTTCTCAAATCTTCTTTATCTTATACTCGACGTACAGGCCATCTGGAAGCCCTGGACGCCTCTCCCGTCCCTTGCCTGGGCCTCTGCCATAGCCCCCAGCTGGTCTCACGGCCTCTTCTCAGCTGCACCTGAGTCCCTGTGAGGACTTTCCTGGACGCAGCAGCAAACCGATGCCTTAGAACTTAAGTCCTTCATTCCTGCACTGTGCTCAGGACTCAGCTGTGGCTCCTGGGTCACTCAGAGAAAAGTCCAGGTCCCTCCCAGACAGGGCACTTCTCTGCTCCCTGGCCAGCGCCCCCTCCCGCCTCACCCCATTGTCTTGCCGCCCACACCTCCTCACCTGCAGCCTCAGGGGTGTCCACACTCCTTCTACCAGGGGCAAGGGCCACAGTCCAGGGTCTCTGCTGGCTGTTTCCTGCCCATGACCGTCCTGCCTGCGCTCACAGCCGACCCTCCCACCCCCCGTGTTGCTCTCTCTTCCTTTGCCCACAGCACGTATCACCTCCTGATATATTTCATTCTACTTGGTTTTGTTTCTTCCTGTAATCTCCTCCCAGAAGGATCAAAGGACAATGACAGAGACCATCGTTTATTGGTTAATGCATCCCAAGGGCCTAAGATGCTACCTGACATAGAGGAGGCAGTCAAAAGTATTGGTTGGATGAATGAATAAATGACTGAATAAGAATGCAACCCCTCCTCAGAATATTTGATTTCTTTCAGCAGTGCACAAAGTTGTAGACATCTTAGTTAACATCCTTTTTTTTTTGCATTTCTGACAGGAGTTGGAAAACCTCTTTGATAGCATAACTATTTTGGAAAGGAAAAATTGAAATCAGGATCCTGTCAAGGAGAATGTCACTACCAGAAAAGATGCCCTGGGTTTGGGAGGCTGTTCTTCTGCGTTAGAACATGAGCAGGCAGATGTCCGCTGTGGCTGCTCTGTGTGCTCACAGGTGCTGGGAAGGGTCGGGGTGTGGGGACATGGAAATTAGACGGTGGCTTTCTGCGGAGCTCTGGAGGTGTCACGGTAGCTCAGAAATTCACACAACATCAGCAGGTGCTCTATTTCTGGAACATATTCCACCAGGATGCCTGCGCCCTGGCCAGCTTTTGACTAGCACGATTTTCAGGAATCGGCATGTTGGTTCCTGTGAAGCTACAGAGTTTGTTGTGGTTCTTTGTGAACCTAAGCACCAGTCAGTTGGATTTGTTTTTACTCTAAGAGTTCATTCAGTGTCTGTGCACTTGAATATCAACTAAAATGAGGTGTATTTTAAATGTTTTCCATTGCTAGTTCTACCCTAGACCCAGAGTGAGGGGCCCTGCAGGGGGCTGTGCTGGGCGGCCCAGCTGTGCCCCCTCTGGCTGGCTGCTCTTCTCCCCAGGGAAAGGAGTATGTTCCAGGCCCTGCTCTGGCTTTCCAAGATGCTGGAATCCCTGCCCACATGGGTCTGGAATCCCTGCTGCTTGGGGGTGGATGGGCAGACAGTGTGGCTGGGGTCGGCATGGTGGGTGACAGGTGCAGGAAGCTCACAGAGTCAGCATGTGCCTACACAGGGTGGACTGGCCCTCTGAAGTTCAGGAAGAAGGCAGAGGGGAGCAGGCAAGGGGCACAGCAAATCCATGCATATGGTGGAACTTCAGTCATGGAGTCTGAGCCGTCTCTGATGACTTGAAACATAACACTGACCATCACTGTAAATGTGCGTCTGTCTATCAGTAAAGACTCTCGAGACACACCCAGCCATTGGCCAGCTGGCGTTGTTCCCTGTACACACAGATATGTGGGATCTGAGAGCCTTTCTTGGTGCTCCTGCTCTGTATTCCCCTGTATTAGGGGCAGAGGCAGACACCACAGATCACGCCTCACCCTGACAGCATCTCACTGCATTCCCGCTCCGTTTCAAGGCAGCTTCTGTGCTTGTGTATTTGCTGACATAAACACAAAAGTGGATGTATGGTTAACTCACTCTATAAAAGTAATTAATGATGCTTTATAAAATAATTTATTTGCAAAAATACCATAAGCAAGAAACAGTTAGTTTACTTAAACGCCCTTTTTTTTTTAACAACAAAAGAAAAGAGGAATTCTAATTCACATTTTTATTTGAACACCTAACAGGGCACCAAGAAAGACAGAGCTATCAATGTTTCAGAGGATGCAGAAATATTCATGATTAAGGAAATGAAAAGAAAAGGGGTTGCAAACAAAATCAGGCCAAGTGAACTCATGAGAGTGTTATTGAGTGGCTGGATTCTTGAGCAGCCAGGGGGAGCCCTTCTGAAAAGTTGTGTTTAGGAGAGACCCAATAGCAAGCTTTGGAAAGATCAGAAAATGGAGCATTTTTGGAAAAGGGTATAGCCAGCAAAATATATCAAGTGGGGAATGAGGTGGATTCAGAGTAGCATATACTGGGCCCCACCAGACTGCTGGACCCAGGCTGAGGAGCCTGTTATCCTGGGAAGTGACCTGCAGGTTGACTCACATCCCCAGAAGGTCATCCTGGAAGCAACTGAAGAATGGACTCCTTAAGAGGTTTGACAAGAAAGGAGCCTTTGTGAGTGTGTTCAGGGAAAAATTAAAACCCAAATCTTCTCCCAACCCAGAAAACAGTACAAAAGAAAGAAAACACTTTCATTATTGAACTAACATTGAGCCAGAACATGATGTGCATGGCAGGCAATCCACGAAGAAGTTGTCAAGAGGAAAAGAAACCTCCCCTGTCGTATACACAACACGTACACCCCTTGCACAGGTGTTCTCAAGAGAACCACTTGTCATCTGCAGCTCACCCTAGATTCACCCCAGAATAGGGGTGACAATTTGCAGTAGTTGATTGACTTTGTATAATATAAACCTCTCACCTCCTACTGAATGGAGATGCTTTTGAAAATTGGAGTCAATAGCTTTCTGAAGAGTCAGACTCCTGACTTCTCATCAAAACTGGGAGGTTTTTATCATCTTGACACCAGGACACAGAACAAGGAGCTTAACAAGCTGCCCCCTCCTGAAAAGAAGAAAAAAGAAACGTCTCACAAGGTCCTAAATAGCCCATCTGCCTAGCTGACATTATAAAACTCATATTAAACATAGTAGCTTCCCTTCATGTGTTGAACATGCTAAGTTATTTGCTAGGTATAATGTGCTGGAGATGATTGGAGTAGCAGATGTAACTAGCTCCATATGTGGTCTATAGGGGTGTTGCTTTATGTATTTTTCTACAGATGTAAGAAGTGTTATCTGTTGAAGTCTATTGCACAGGAAAGTTTTCAAATTAAATAGGTACAACAAACATTTACTTCTATGAGCTAAAAACTAAGTCAAGAAACATATTTTTAAATGTTGTTTTTAAAAACCTATGAAAAGAACTTTATATACTTAATAGGATGCAACCCAAATTCTTAGTTTTTTGTTTTATCAAAACATTTTAAAAACCCCAAATTTTGTATATAATTTACAAATGTATATCCTAGTGTCCCCAGCACCAAAGATGTCTAATTAGAGAGATTGGAAACATGGTGGCTTCCCACACTGTCAATACTGCCTAGAAGAAAGTATTGGAGTCTGGACTCAACAGCTTCACCTAAAGTGCAACACTTGATCACATTGGCCAGCTGATGGGGTGGTTCTGGGTTCATCTGGCAGGCAATGGAGGAATTTCCTTAGTTCACAGACCTGTAGAAATGGCTGCTATGACAAGAAATATTCCAGGGACCTTCTGGGGGAAATTGAAAAACATTATATTCATCACCTCAGGAGTAGGACTGATTTTTTGTAAGATAATGGAGAGATAACACTGATTCAGCCAAGAGGACTGGAGGAAGATGGACAACTAGAAAGAGGAAGATGGCTGACTGGAAGGAGGAAGATGGCCAACCAGAAGGAGGAAGACGGCAGACTAGAAGGAGGAAGATGGCCGACTGGAAGGAGGAAAATGGCTGACCAGAAGGAGGAATATGGCTGACTAGAAGCTACATCTGTCAGAGGCTCCTGACCAGAAGGAGAAATAATGGACAGAAGTGGACTCTAGGAATCCAAAAGGGGGGAGCTGAGCTAAGAAAGAAGTTAGGCAAGCTATGACTCCAAGGAAGAGCATTCGAGAAAACAAATTACAGGTACAAAGCCCATCACCTAGAGGACGGGAGACCCCTCCATCAAATGGAAGCCTCACTATAGGCTCTCTGCAAGTCAGCAGGGGACAAAAGACCTCTCATTTTACCCCACTGGAAAGAGCTGCTGATTACCAGGTCTCCTTCTCCAGTGAGGTCCCACTTGTAAACATAGACACCACCCTGCCTGGCATAAAATTGAACAAATATTTTTTCCATAATTCTGAACTCCCAGTTCACCCTTCCCCCCTCACATGGAAGTATGAAGTTCTGCACCCTGCAGAGCCCAGAGGGTTTGGTTTTTCCTTGAGAGATCTGGGACATAGTGTGGGCATCTAAAAAGCAGCACAGATATCTGTGACTTGTGAGGAAGAAGGAAGGCACAGGTATTAAGGGACATGCAATAGGAGGAGGAGCTGACCCCTGGTTATGACTGTGCCTGGTCAATGGCGGGGTTGACCTCTGATTCTGACTGTGCCTGCAGGTGGCGGCACAGACCCCTGGCTCCAACTCTGCCGGCAAGCAGAGGTGTGGACACCCACTTTGACTGAGGCCTGTGGGTGGGGCAGTGCGCAGGGGGCAGGGGCATTCACATCCAATTGGGACTTTAACAGGCAATTGGCAGCTCACCGAAGGGGACTGGGTGCCATACTCTTGGGTTTGTGGGACAGGACTGGATTTCTCTGAAAAGTAACTGCTTTTGATCTCTCTCTGTTGAGCAGTGTTTATACTGCTGGAGACAATCTGAATGGAACTCTCAACTAGAGCTGTCCACCCTGTGATCCTCCAAGTTTCAGCTGTAGAAGTTTTGTAGGAGAAAAGAACTAAATGGTAGAGGCATCTTTCCAAAAGATGGAAATAGTAATCCAGAGAATAGCTCTAAAGTTGTTTCAGGAAATTAATGAATTTAAAGACAAAGTCACCAAGGATATGGACATAGTGAGAAAAGAACTCAAATAAATGAAAAAATTATTTGAGGAGCTTCAAGGCACAGTAGAATCCCTCAGTAATAGAGTTGACCAGGCAGAAAAAAGGATCTCATAAATTTAAGACAAAGCTTTTGAACAATCCCAAGCATTCAAAGAGGCTGAAAAATGGAAATCAAGAACAGAACAGTCCCTGAGAGAGCTGAAGGATCATTCCAAAAGATCAAACATTTGACTTATAGGAATTCCTAAAAGATAAGAGGATGGTCCTAAAGGCACGTATACGCTACTCCAAGACGTTATGGAGAAGAATTTTCCAAGTATTGCAAGAGATACAAGAATTCAGATAGTTGATAGTTGCAGAACCCAGCAAGAATCATTCCAAATAAAACATCTCCTAGACACAGTGTAATCAACTTTGCCAAAGTTAGTATGAAGGAGAAAATCCTGCAAGCAGTCAGACATAAGAAAACCATTACCTACAAAGGGAGAAATATCAGAATGACTGCAGATCTTTCACTGAAAACTTTTCAATCCAGAAAAGGATGGTCATCAACCTTCAGTCTTCTAAAACAAAACAATTTTCAGCCCAGGATCCTGTACCCAGCTAAACTGAGTTTCATTTGTGATGGAGAAATCAAATACTTAATGGACATACACATGTTAAGGAAATTTGTCAAAACTAAACAAGGTCTCCAGAATATTCTCAGACCCATAATGACCAACACAATGGTCTACCACCAAAGTAAACTCAAACAGAAATTATTGAACAAAACCTAACTTTCACAATAGTGAATGGCTTAAAAATGTCCACTAGACCTTTGAAAAACATGACACCCAAAACACTACCATGACTATCAATTCTCTTAATTAATGTGAATGGCTTAAATTGTCCTCTAAAGAGGTACAGGTTGGCTGACTGAATAAAAAAACTCAGACCTGATGTCTGTTGCATACAAGAGACTCACCTTACCTTAAAGGATAAAAAATGAGTCAGGTTGAGGGGATGGACATCTATAATATAGGAAATTGGTAATCAGAAAAAAATCAGTGCTTGCAATTTTATTTGCAGATACATGAGGTTTTAAACCAACAAAGATAAGGAAAGATAAAGATGAACACTACATATTTGTAAAGGGAAACACTAAAAGAAATTTTGATAATTAACATTTATGCAACCTACCAGAACACTTCTCTATTTATAAAGTAAACCCTAACAAATATGAACAATTTGATATTTTCCTACACTATATTAGTTGCACATTTTAACATTGCTTTGTCAGATCGGGATATATGTGCCAAGAATAAACTAAACAAAGAAATAACGTGCTTAAATTTGACTCTAGAACAAATGGACTTAACAGACACCTACAGAAATTTTTTGCCTAATAAAACTGAGTATGCATTCTTCTCATCAACCCATTGATCATCCTCCAAAATTGAGCATATTTTAGGACCCAAGTCCAACCTCAGCAAATTTAAAATAATAGAAATTATTCCTTGTATCTTCTTGGATCATCGAGGAATAAAAGTTGAACTTCACAGCAATAGGAATCTTCATACTCAAACTAAGTTTTCAAAACTAAATAACTTTATGCTGAATGATAGCTGGGTCAAAGAAAAGATAAAGAAGGAAATTACCAGATTTTTGGAAAAAATTTTAATGAAGACATAAATTATCAGAACCTATGGGATATTGCAACGGCAGCCCCAAGAGGAAAATTTTAGGTGTTGGAAGCTGTCATCAAGAAAACAGAAAGTGAGGAAGTCAACAACTTAATGGGTCATCTTGAGCAGCTGGAAAAGAAAGAACATTCCAACCTGAAACCCAGCAGAAGAAAGGAAATAACCAAAATTAGAGCAGAATTAAATACAATTGAAAACAAAAGAATCATTCAGAAGATCAAAGAAACAAAAAGCTTTTTTTTTTGAAAAGATTAATAAAATTGATAAACCTTTGGCTAGCATAACTAGAAACAGAAAAAATAAAATCTCTTATATCATCAATCAGAATGGATAAAGGAGAAATAACAACAGATACCACAGAAATACAAAACAAAAAATAAAAAGACATTCAATGATTATTACCAAAAACTCTATTCTAAGAAATATGAGAATCTGGAGGAAATGGACCAATAGCTGGAATCACACCACCTCCCTAGACTCAGTCAGAAAGAATTAGAAAGTTTTAATAGACCTATATTAAGCGCTGAAATAGTATCAACAATACGAAGTTTCTCTCCTCAAAAAGAAAAGTCTGGGACCACATGGCTTCACATAAGAATTGCATCAAAACTTCAAAGAGGAACTAGTACCTATATCATATAACCTTTTCCAAAACATGGAGAAAGAAGGAATGCACACCAACACATTCTATGAAACAAATATGACATTGGTCTCCAAACCAGGAAAGGACCCAACAATGAAAGAAAACTAGACCAATATCATTAATGAATAAAGATGCAAAAATATTCAATAATATCCTAGCAAACAGAATTCAACAATTCATAAAAAAATTATACACCATAATCAACTTGGCTTTATCCCAGGGTTATGAAGTTGGTTCAACATACATAAATCTATAAATATAATATATTACATAAATAAAAAACAGAGACCATAGGATTCTATCAATACATGCAGAAAAAACTTATGATAATACCCAACATCCTTTCATGATCAGAACACTTAAGAAAATAGGATTAGATGGGACATTTCTTAAACTGATAGAGGACATCTAGAGCAAACCCACAGCCAATATCATATTGAATGGAGTGAAATTAAAATATTTCCATTCAGATCTGGAATTAGAGAAGGATGCCCATTGTTTTTACTGCTATTCAACATGTAATGGGAAGTCTTACCCATCCCAGTCAGGCAAGAGAAGGTGATTAAGTGTATCCAAATGGGGTTGAAGAAGATCAAACTCTCATTCTTCACTGATGACATGATTTTATATCTGGAAAACCCCGGGGACTCAACTACAAAACTCTTAGAAGTGATTGAAGAATACACAGCTATCAGGATACAAAATCAATACTTACAGATCAGTAGCTTTTATATATATACCAACAGTAGGCAAGCTGAAAATATAGTCAAGGACTCTATTCCTTTTACAGTAGTTTCAAAGATGAAATATTGGTGAATTTATGTAACAAGGGTCATGAAAAATCACTATTAGTATAATTATGTGAAACTTTGAAAAAAGCAAAAGCCAAAGATGTTAACAAATGGAAAAATGTACCATGCTTGTGACTGGGAAGAATCAACATTGTTGAACTGTCCATACTACCCAAAGCAATATATGGATTCAATGCAATCCCTATCAAAGCACCAATGTCCACATTAAAGAACTTGAAAAAAATAGTACTTTGTTTCATATGGAATCAGAAAAAAGCCTCAAATAGCCAATACATTATTTAGAAATAAAAACAAATCAGGAGGCAACATGTTACCAGACTTCAGGCTATACTATCAATCCATAGTGATCAAAACAACGTGGTACTGGGACAAAAACAGAGAGATAGATACATGGAACGGAATAGAGAACCAAGAAATGCACACAGCCATTTATCGTCATTTGATCTTTGATAAGCCTATCAAAAGCTTTCATTGGAGGAAATACTCCCTATTTAACAAATGGTGCTGGGAGAACTGGCTGGTGACCTGTAGAAGACTCAAACTGGACCCTCACCTTTCACCATCAACAAAAATCGATTCTCACTGAATAAAAGATTTAAACTTAAGTCATGAAACAGTAAAACAGAAGAGAGTGCAGGGAAAATGCTTCAAGAAATCAACCTGGGAAAATATTTTATGAGGAGGACACCCCTGGCAATTGTAAAAACACCAAAAATATGTTACTGGGATTTGATGAAAATGAAAAGTTTCTGTGCAGCCAAGAGCACAGTAAGAAAAGCAGACAGCTGTCACAATGGGAGAAGATATTTGCAGGTTATGTTTCTGACAAAGGTCTAATAATTAGTATCTATAGAGAACTCAAACTAATCAATAAGAAAATAAAAAATAACCCCATTATTTTCTGGCAAGAGACTTGAATAGAAACTTCTCTGAAGATGACAGGTGAATGGCCAACAAACACATCTCATCATCTTTAATCATCAGAGAAATGCAAATCAAAGCAACTTTCAGATGTCATGTAGCTCCCATAGTATTAGTCCACATCAAAAAATCCCCAAACTACAAATGTTGGCATGGACATGGAGAGAAGGGAACACTTCTACACTGCTAGTGGGACTGCAAACTAATACAGCCTTTTTGGAAAGAAGTTTGGAGAATTCTCAAGGAACTAAAAGTTGATCTACTATTTGATCTGATAATTCCTCTACCCAGATGATCAAAAATCATTTTACAGCAAAGGCATTTGCACCAGAATGTGTATTGCAGCCCAATTCATAATAGCCGAGACATGGAAACAGCCCAAATGTCCATCAACCCATGAATGGATTAACAAATTGTGGTATATGGATACCATGGAAAACTATGCAGCCATCTAAATGGATGGAGTCTTTACAACTTTTATGTTTACCTGGATGGAAATGAAGCACATTCTTTGTAGTAAAGTACCTCAAGAATGGATAAAAATTATCCAAGGTACTCAATACTATTATGAAACTGATATGTCATCACCTGCACATCCATGTGAATGATGAAAGACAACTGTAATCTAGAAAAGAGGAGACAGGAGGAAGAGGGGAGAGGAGGGGAGAAGGTATTTGGTGGGACCTCACTTATAGTGCATAATGCAATGGTACATTTCGAAACTACTAAGAGTATAGTATAAATGCCTTATCACAATAAATAAATATAAAATAAAATAAAATAGAATGACAAAGAAAAAAGATTGATGCAACCAAAGACATTGCTTTCTTTTTTATGGCAAAAAAATAGAAGGTTTCACAATCACCAAAATCCCATTTGGATAAAAAGTATTTAAGAGAAAAAATGAGTAAAACGTATGTTGTGGCACATAAGGGAACAGAATCATGGTGGGAGAAATGAGAAAACACTTCGTCAATGCCTCTGTGGTGACCCAGGAGATAGAAAAGCAATTCTCAGCCCTATGTTATGTCTTGGGGTGGGGGCTTTCAAATTTGCTTAGAATAAGCTTTATTCCCTTTACCAGGAAAATCTTTCCACAATCCATAAGCAGAAAAAATAAACTGAAATTCGTTTCAAACATCCAACTGATGTATTTCCCACTGCATTGTTTAAAATTATTTTCTTTTTCTTTCCTTGAGCCTTCTTATTGCTTTTTAAATCCAATCTGGATAACCCTAGCAAGTCTTTATTTGTATTTTCTTTTTCTTTTTCTTTTCTTTCTTTCTTTTCTTTCTTTCTTTTTTTTTTTTTTGAGACAGAGTCTCACTTTATCACTCTGGGTAGGGTGTTGTGGTGTCACAGCTCACAGCAACCTCCAACTCCTGGGCTTAGACGATTCTCTTGCCTCAGCTTCCTGAGTAGCTGGGACTACAGGCGCCCGCCACAACGCCTGGATATTTTTTTGTTGCAGTTTGGCCGGGGTCAGGTTTGAACCCGCCACCCTCAGTATATGGGGCTAGTGCCCAACCTACTGAGCCACAGGTGTCGCCCTTTATTTGTATTTTCTAATTCTGAAAGGAAAGCATAAAGATTAAGGGTTTATTTCAATTCGAATAAGCCTTAGTTTTCTCAAGCACCTTTGAAGACATGCAAGCAGGTATGTATCTCAGCTCTAAGAGAGTGTGTAACCATCTCACCACAAGTCACATTTCACATGATTGACACACGCTTTAGCTGAGTGGTCAATGCAGTGTTTCTGTTTGTTATACAACATGAACTCATGAGCATATAACTGTTTAACTGCACCATTCTACTACTCTTATAGATGTTCCAAAGGAAAAATTAGTTGAGAAGTAGACAATGTACACTCAATAATGAATAAACCGTTAAAAGACACATAACCATTGATACAAGCCAGAGTTTCTACTTAAAATTTGGGGATCTTTATTTGCAAGGATTTTAAGAGGTTTTCTGAGATAAAATGTGCTCTATGATTACATAAATTTAGGATGTGCTGGATTAAACAATGATTTTTAAAAATTTTCTGCCCTATAGAACAAGTCTGAGCCATAATCCCTACTGTGCAATGGAAATCTCCAAGAGGGAACTGGAGCACACAGTATTTGAAATCTTATTGGACCCAATAGTGCTAGATGCCAGAAAAGTGTCCCACAGAACGTCGGTCCTTACGAGGCTGATACGCTTGCTCAAATTTTTATTCATGTACAAATAAGTCTACCTTTGTGTAAATGGAAGCTTCTTTATTGGGCATCTTGGCTTTCAGTAAATACTGAAAAAAGTTTAAGGAAAAGAAATAATGAAAACATATTATTATTTTTAAAATCATAATGTGATTCTCATCCATGATCTTCTGCTATCTAAGATTACATTTTTAAATTATTGTAATACTGCATAATATTCTTTTTATCATATGAATATTGCTATATTTACTATGAGTACCACTATATCATAATTATCTTAAACTATATACTTATTTTAAGATTATTTTAATTTTATGAAAACTATGCAAAAACTATCACTTGGAAATCAGTACGTAATCATACATGTGACTACTTGCTTGAGGAAAAGATGACTTCTCCTTTGGGGATTTGAAATACAGTCCAGTGGGAACATTAAATGTACATAACATTTGATTATGATTTTTTTTCTGAAGCTCAGAGAGATTTCAGTGAGCCAGTGACAGTAGAACACCACTAGCTCATAGCTTCTACAGGAAGACTACTCAAAGGGACTCCATGCCAGTGCCACTTGGGGATGAAGGGACGGGCCATGTGCACAGTGATTCTGGTGACTGAATTCTGTGATTGCCATGGTATATCATAAAAACATGAGTGGGAATCTAATGACACTCATGGCTTTCCAGCTTTAAGCTTTGCATCTTTGAGGCTATTTACTGAATTCCTTGGAGTGATGTGTTTGGATTAGAGCTCTGTCTTCCAATCTTTGAAGCCAGTGGGAGTAAAGGGTGAAAAAGGAACAGTTGCCTGCATGTGACTGTGAAATGGCATTTCTTCCTCTCGTCTCCTTGAGAAATCTCTGAAACCCAAGGACACTCCTTCTTTTCATGGAGTATCCTGTTTGCTAGTGAAATTCCCCTACTGAAGGCACTGATGATGAGGGGAAGGATGCTGTGTCAGAAATCATGCAAGGAGATTAAGAAATAGCTGTGACTGAGGGGCTTCCATTATGGTGCAGTACTATAGGAAGCAGTTCTGAAAACATATCCATAGGACATGTATTAAATGTTCTGGATAAAATAGTTTTCTTTTCAGCTTTTTAGAATATAATGAAATCTGCAAGAATATGAGCAATCACCAGAGTCCCTGGACGGGTGTGACTTGCAGAGAGATTACCAAGTCCAGAAGTTGGCTTTTCCCTCTGGACATCACTGAGCTTTCACTTTGAGAGTCCCATGGCTCAGGGTACAAGAAGCTAAGTCTAAGATCTTTTTTTTTTTATTGTTTCAGGTTCATTGAGGGTACAAAAAATTAGGTTACACTATTTGCATTTGTTAGATAAAGTCCCTCTTATATTGGGTCCTGCCCCCAAGAGGTGTGCCATACACCGTGATCCACATCCCCCTCCTGCCTCCCCTCTCCTGACTCCTTTGTTTTGCCATCCACCATCTTGAATTTCTAAGATCTTTCTGACGTTGGAAAGATAATAGGGGGTCCTCACATACAAGTGGAGCTCCAAAGAGAGTCTTGTTGATGTCAGGTAGATGAAAATTAGACACAGACACAGATATAGATGTGTACTCATAACTACAAGTAGCTTTCACATCAGATTGTGGGTGAATTTACACCATCTGTGTCATACGTAGTGCCTGCGAATTTATCTTAAGGAAGCAAAAGGCTTCCATTATTCCAGGCACAACGTAAAATCAAATGTGAAATACCCCTGCAGGGATGTGTGGTCAAAGAAGAACGTAATGAATTACCATAGGGAAAGCTCCAAGTAACAGAAATGTAAATTAAAAAAATTACAAACACATAAGCTCGCATGAGGTGTTGGAATTAATACCAGATGAAGACTTTAAGATTATAAAAACAGATAATAAAAATGTAATGGGACACAATATATTATATGAATGGCCATGTGTATTTGAAAATAATCTACACCATTTCATATCCTTACTAAAGGTAATTTGCAAATAAAAAAATCTTTGTGTATTAGTCTATTTTATGTTGTTTATAACAGAATACCTGAAACTGGGTGATTCTTTAAAAATAAAGAAATTTATTTTCTACAGATACAGAGGCTGAGACGTCCAAGCAGCCTTCTTTCTTTCTTTTCTTTTCTTTCTTTTTTTTTTTTTATTAAATCATAGCTGTGTACATTAATGCAATCATAGGGTACAATGTGCTGGTTTTATATACAATTTGAAATATTTTCATCGAACTTGTTAACATAGCTTTCATGGCATTTTCTTAGTTATTGTGTTCAGACATTTATATTCTACATGTAGCAAGTTTCACCTGTACCCTTCTAATATGCACTGTAAATGTGGACCCACCAATTACTCTCCCTCCACCCATCCTACCCCCTCCCCTCCCTCTCCCCTTTCCCCATATTCTTGGGCTATAATTGGGTTATAGCTTTCATATGAAAGCTATAAATTAGTTTCATAGTAGGGCTGAGTACATTGGATACTTTTTCTTCCATTCTTGAGATACTTTGATAAGAAGAATATGTTCCAACTCCATCCATGTAAACATGAAAGAGATAAAGTCTCCATCTTTCTTTAAGGCTGCATAATATTTCATGGTGTACATATACCACAACTTATTAATCCATTCCTGGGTTGATGGGCACTTGGGCCTTTTCCATGACTTAGCAATTATGAATTGGGCTGTGAAAAGCAGTCTTCTTTCAAGTGAACTCTCTGCAAAAACCACAGGAGGCCTTCAACGTAGGAAAACCTAGGGCATCATGTGGCATGGGGTGGGGCCAAGCCTGCTGGCTCAGGGAAGTCACCAGTCCCACTAGCCTGTTAT
>CAUYON010194728.1:0-26729 GCA_963573935.1 Arctocebus calabarensis | reverse complement strand
TTCCCAGTAATGGGATTGAAGTGTCAAATGGGTGGTCTAGATTGAGTTCTTTGAGCTTTCTCCATACTTCCTTCCAAAAAGGCTGTATTAGTTTGCAGTCCCACCAGCAGTGTAGAAGTGTTCCTTTCTCCCTACATCCATGCCAGCATCTGCAATTTTGAGATTTTGTGATATAGGCCATTCTCACTGGAGTTAGATGGTATCTCAGGGTGGTTTTAATTTTCATTTCTCTAATACTTAGGGATGATGGGCATTTTTTTCAAGTGTTTACTGGCCATTCGTCTGTCATCTTTAGAGAAGATTCTATTCATCTCTCTTTCCCATTGATGTATGGGATTGTTGGTTTTTTCCTATAGATTAATTGAAGTTCTGTATAGATCCCGGATATTAAACTTTTGTCAGATTCAAAATGTGCAAATATCCTTTCCCATTGGGTAGGGATAGGTTTTCTATTTGCTTTGGTTGTTGTCTCCTTGGCTGTACAGAAGCTTTTCAGTTTAATTAAGTCCCATTTGTTTATTGTTGCAATTATTGCTATTGCCATGGCAGTCTTCCTCATAAAGTCTTTGCCCAGGCCAATATCTTGCAGTGTTTTTCCAATTCTTTCTTTGAGGATTTTTATCATCTCATGTCTCAAATTTAAGTCCTTTATCCATCTTGAATCAATTTTTGTGAGTGGAGAAAGGTGCAGGTCCAGTTTCAATCTTTTACATATGGATATCCAATTTTCCCAGCACCATTATTGAATAGGGAGTCTTTCCCCCAGTGAACGCTCTTGTTTGGTTTATCGAAGAGTAGACAGCTGTAAGACAGCTTGGTTTCATTTCCAGGTTTTCTATACGATTCCAAGTATCTATGTCTCTATTTTTGTGCCAGTACCATGCTGTCTTGACCACTATGGTCCTGTAATATAGCCTAAAATCTGATATGGTGATACTCCCAGCTTTATTTTTGTTACTAAGAACTGCCTTAGCTATATGGGTTTTTTTTTTGGTTCCATACAAAGCATAGAATCATTTTTTTTTTTCCAGATCGTGAAAGTAGGATAATGGTATTTTAACAGGGATAGCTTTGAATCAGTAAATTACTCTGGGAAGTATAGACATTTTAACAATGTTGATTCTTCCCAGCCATGAGCATAGTATGTTCTTCCATTTGTTAAAGTCCTCTGCTATTTCCTTTCTTAGGGTTTCATAATTTTCCTTAAAGAGGTCTTTCACTTCTTTTGTTAGGTATATTCTTAAGGATTTCATTTTCTTGGGGCTATGGTGAAGGGAGTTGTGTCCTTGATTAACCTCTCATCTTGAATGTTGTTGGCATATATAAAGGCAACTGTAGACATTGATCTTTTATCCTGAGACATTACTGTATTTTTTTATGACTTCCAAGAGTCTTGTAGTTGTGTCTTTGGGGTTCTCTAAGTATAAGATCATATCATCAGCAAAAAGGAAGAGTTTGATCTCCTTTGCACCCATCTGGATGCCCTTTATTTTCTTGTCTTGTCTTATTATATTGGCTAGAACTTCCAGCACTATGTTGAATAGCAATGGTGACAGAAGACTTGTCTGGTTCCAGTTCTAAGAGGAAAAGCTTTTAGTTTTACTCCATTCAGTAAAATATTACCTGTGGGTTTGTCATAGATAGCCTCTATCAGCTTAAGGAATGTGCCACCTATACGTGTGCTCCTCAGTGTTCTAATTAGAAAAGGTTGCTGGATTTTATCAAATGCTCTTTCTGCGTCTATTGAGAGGATCATATAGCCCTTGGTTCTGCTTCTGTTGATACGGTGAATAATGTTGACGGACTTTCGAATATTCAACCAACCCTGCATCCCTGGGATAAAACCTACTTGATCGTGATGTGTATCTTTTTTGATGATAAGGCTTATCTATTTTACTTATTTTTTCAAAAAACTAACTCCTTGTTTCATTAATTATCTGAATAATTCCTTTGTTTTCAATTTCATTGATCTCTGATTTAATTTTGTATATTTCTTTTCTTCTTCTGGGTTTAGGCTTAGATTGTTCTTCTTTTTCCAATTCCATCAGATGGCTTGTGAGTTTGTTGATATGCTCTCTTTCTGTTTTTTGAATGTAGGCATCTAAAGTGATAAATTTTCCTCTAAGGACTGCTTTTGCTGTATATACCATAGGTTTAGGTAATTTATGTCTTCACTGTTGTTATACTCAAGGAAGTTAATGATTTCCTTTTTTATTTCTTTGCTGCACCCAAATGTCATTCAGCATAAGGTTGTTTAACTTCCATGCCTTTGTGTGAGGTTGAGCATTTTTGTTGGAGTTGAGTTCCACTTTTAGTGCCTTGTGGTCTGAAAAGATGCAAGGTAGAATTTCAATTCTTTTGATCCTGCCTAGGTTTGTTTTGTGTCCCAGGATATGGTCAATTTTGGAGAATGTTCCATGGGATGATGAGAAGAATGTATATTCTATATCTTTAGGATACAGTATTCTATATACATCTACCAAACACAGTTGTTCTAAAGTTTCATTTAAATCTCTAATATCTTTATTTAATTTCTGTTTAGAGGATCTATCCAGCTCTGAGACAGGGATGTTAAAGTCCCCTGTTATTATGGTGTTATAGGATATCGTATTCCTCAGAGTAAGCAAGGTCTGTTTCAAGAATCTGGGAGCATTTAAATTGGGTCCATAAATATTTAAAATTGAAATGTCTTCTTGTTGTATTTTTCCCATAACCAATATAAAGTGATCATCATTATGTTTTTTTTAACTTCAGTTGCTTTAAATCCACATGTATCTGAAAATAAGATTGCAACCCCTCTTTTCTTCTGAGTTCCATTTGCCTGAAAAATTGACTTCCAACTGTTAACTCTGAGTTTTAATTTGTGTTTTGATGTGAGGTGTGTTTCCTGGAGATAGCAAAGAGATGGCTTGTGTTTTTTAATCCAATCAGACAATCTATGCCTCTTCAATGGGGAATTCAAGCCATTGACATTTATTGAGATAATTGATAAGTATGGTAGCGTTCTATTTATCATTTTTTGTGAAAGTCTGTTGGTCACTTTTGTCTTTTGCATCATTGGGGAGACTAGGTTCTGTCCTATATTTTCTGGGTGTTTACTTTGCTAAAGGTCCATTGTGATAGTATGTAGGACTGGTTGAAATATTTCCTGTAAAACTGGTCTTGTTGTGACAAATTTTCTCAGTGTTTGCATATCAATAAAAGATTTGATTTCTCCATCAATTTTGAAGCTTAGCTTGGTGGGGTATAGAATGCTGGGCTGGAAATTGTTCTGTTTAAGTAGGTTAAAGATAGGTGACCATTGGCTTCTGGCTTGAAAAGTTTTATTAGAGAAGTCTGTTGTCACCCTGATGGGTTTGCCCCTGTAGGTCCATTGGCGCTTACTCCTGGCAGCTTGCAAGATCTTTTCCTTTGTCTTGACTTTAGATAAATTCATCACAATGTGCCTTGGAGAAGTTCTATTTGAGTTGAGGCAACTAGGGGACCGATATCCCTCCAAAAGGAGTATGTCAGAATCTTTGGTGATATTTGGGAAATTTTTATTTATAATATTCTCTAGAATGGTTTCCATTCCTCTGGGGCATTCTTCTTCCCCTTCAGGGATACCTATAACTCGTACGTTTGAATGTTTCATAAAGTGCCATAATTTTGTCAGTGAACGTTCTGCCTTCTCTCTCTTCTTTTTGGCCTCTTTAACTATCTGAGTTGTGTCAAGAGCCTTATCCTCTACCTCTGAGATTCTTCTGCACGATGTAATATGTTGTTGATACTTTCTATTGCATCCTTAAGTTCCCCAATTGACTGCTTCGTTTCTTCAGCTCTGCTATATCCTTTGTATATTCTTTGTATCATTCATCTCTTATTTGATTCTGTTTTTGAATTTCCTTTTGGTTATTATCCACTTTCTCAGCAATTTCCTTTATTGTTTTCATTATCTGTATTTTAAATTCCCCTTCTGTCATTTCTAACATTTCTTTATAGGAAGACTCTTCTGCAGTAGCTATCTCATGATCCCTAGAAGGGGTTACTCTAGCCTGGGATTTCATGTTGAAAGGATTTTTCTGCTGATTCTTCCTCATGAGTGCTTTCTTTTATCTTTTACTTTACTCTAATTTTGCTTTCACTTCTTCTTACTCTTTAAATTACTGTAGCACTGGCCTAAAGTTTAATGAGTCCTTCTGGTATGAGACCAGAAGGATGAAAGAATTGAAGAGCAAGAAGGGAAAAAAGATTTAAGGAAGAGAGAAGAAAAAAAAAAGAGAGAGAGAAAGAGATGGGGGTAAGTAAAAGGAAGTATTGACAAAAAGAAGAGAGGCACTGAAAGAGAGAAACAGGAGAAATATAGGTGTGTATTAGGGTACTAGGGTCTAAACTTAAAGACCCCCAACCTTCAGGGGTGCTGGGTTGGGTGATTCCCTTGAGGACAACAGTTCTTTGCCAACCATATCAGAAACAATACCCCACCTCCAGCAGGTAGAGAGTAAGGACAAAAATACTATGACTTGAACAACAACAACAAAAAACCAGCAAAAACCCTTCTGGGATAAAATTGGGGGGTGGATAATAGGAACAAAAACATTAGCAAAAATGAAATCCTAATTTTTGAAGAAGGCAAAAATGGAAGATTGTATTTAAACTAGAATGGTGGAAAAAAAAGAAAAAAATGCCAAGAAAAATGTTGAAATTAAAAAAAGAAAGAAAGAAAGAAACAAACAAACAACAACAAAAAACAAAACAAAAAGCCCCACAACCAAGAAACCGAACAATATATATATCTTGCTAAGTAATGTCCAGGCAACAGGTGATTTTCTGAGGTATGAGATGTTAATCACAAAGTTGATACAGCTGTACGAGATGGGGACTGGAGGCCTCTGCTGAATACTCAGACCCTGCAGGCTTGGGAGCCCAAATAACTCCTCAGCGCACTCAAGACACTCCAAGCCATTACCCTTGGTCAAGCAGAAGCTTTCCAGGGAAAGCACTTATCCCTGGGATCTCTTCTGGCATGGTTGCCTGCCCATCCAGTGCACCAAGTTTAGTCTCCCCCTATGTCCCTGAAGGCCACGGCTGTCTATCTGCCAAACAGTCGGATCTCCACACTTGCCCAGTGCCTCAATCCCCACTTTGGGCAGCTCAGTCACTAGATTATTCACCCAAGGTCTCCCAGCTGATCCAGGTGCTGCAACATGCAGGGGCAGCCGACAGCTGAATGATATTAGCTCCTTTCCGGCTCAGCAGCTCAATCTGGGCCCCAGACAACACCCAAAGTCATCCGCACACTGCCCCAAGATCTCCCAAGGCAGTTTGATTGAGTGTCCGAGTACAAAACATCCAAAACAGCCCCCACGTAAGGCTTTTCCTGCTTGCAATCTGATCATTAAAAATTTCTATTCTTCCAGCTCATAGCAAGCCAGGCCCCTGTCCTAGTGACTGCAGGCTGTACTTCCCTATTATTAATCTTATTTGCCAACCATATTCTGAACTTGATTTCTGACATCTCAACCATTTATTTATGAATGGCATCTTCCATTGTGTCTCGTTTGTTGTTCCTTGGGGGAATTTATCTACTCTGATTATTCATGTTGCTGGAGTTTTTCCACCGATTCCACCCCATGATAATTTTTCTCAGTTTGGCTAGAGTAGTTTGTAAGGTGAAATTTGACTGAGGGCTCCTGACATTGTAATTAGCCAGCCTTTTACCAAAGAGCTGGAACTGGTGACTGGTTTTTCCCTTACTGCTTTGCAAAAGTCCCATTCAGTAATGCAGCCCAAGAATCTGGTGACCTGCTTTGTGTTTTGATGCTAGGTTGCTCTGTCTTGTATTCAGCTGTTTTCTATCCAATCCTAGTGAATCAGTGGCTTTGGGCTGAAATATTAGCTGAGGAGAAAGACAAGCAACAAATACACCCCACCCATGATGGGAAACAACTGAAAGAGGATTGTCAGGCCCTCTCACTACAGCATTACCAAGGTAATGACCTTGTTGGGTCCCCGAGTGATTGGCCCAGGTCAATAGTTCCAAACCAATTATACCAGTCACCACAATTGCTGATCGAGTGGGAGAGTTCAAAAGTCTCCAACAATTCAACCCCAGGGGTCCACTGGCAGTCCACTGTGACTCACTCAGGTGTTTTGTGGAATCAGAAAGGTCCGCCCAGCAAAAGAATTCATCCAGGGTGGCTGGTGCCTCCTTCCCCACTTCTGCTGCAACCAGTCACTGGTAACCCCACTGGGCTGTAGCCCATTTCTGTCCAATGAGCAAATGCACCAGGGATTAACACCTGCCAGAGTAAAAGAAGAGTCAATTCCTCCTTGGTCAGGCCACCACACTCTGCCACCAGCTGGCAGAGGGAGCTAAAGCCTGACTCCCTCTGGTGCTCAGTGGTTACTGGGGAGTGTTCCATCTGAGCTTGTTCCAAGCCAAGGGTTAATGATGCAGTGAAAGTTTTTCTCTCTCAGAGACTATCCCTATGCCCCAAATGCTCTGCTCCTCTGGTGCCCCCGGCAGTTCAAGGTCTGGCTCCCTTTGGCAGTCCACAAAATTGGGGAGGTGCCGCTCCAAAATTGGACCCTGGCAGGATCACACTACTGTTGCTGCTGCAATGGCCAGTGCCTCCGTGCAGATTCCTGCTCCACTGTGCGTGTTCCTAAGTTTCCACCCTTGGTGCAGTTTCTGGCGCCTCTCCCCATATCTGATGCACACTTTCACAGTGCTGGTCCGGTCACCCTCTACCCTGTGGCTCTCTCCACTACTTCTTAAGTCACAATTTCAGTGCAGTTGTTCTGTTGCAGCCCCTGCAATGCCCAGCCCTAGCAAGGAACAGTGGACACTCCACTCAGCAGGGGGTGGGCTTCCAGACCACCAACAGAGGTGGAAAGGGTGGACTGAGAGTTCAAAATACCGGGGAAGATATTTGTTCAAATTTTATGCTGGTCAAGAGAATCCTCTCACAGTGGTGTCTCTCTTGAAAATGAGACCTGGCCTTCAGCGACCCTCTCCTGTGGGGTGAAACAAAAGGTTTTCTGTTCACTGCTCACTTGTAGAAGTCATACAGCAAGCCACTCTATTGGGTGAGGGGAAGGACTCACATCCCCTTTGGGATGGGTTTTGTATCTGAAATTTGCTTCCTTGGAGTTGCAGCTTGCCTCAGCAGGGAAGACATGCAATTATCAGTCTTCCTTCTCAGCTCAGCTCTTGACCTATAGCTTTATTGGGTTCTCCCTGGCCTTTATCTCTCCCTCTGGATGGGAGCTTCTGTTGAAATCTGACTCCAGTTGACCATCTAATCCCTTCCTTCATTAACTCATTAACTCTTAAGTTTTAATTTGTCTTTTGAGGCTAGGTATGGTTCCTCAGACAGCAAATGGATAGCTTGTTTTTTTGTTTTTTTTTTTTGTCCATTCAGCCAGTATATGCCTCTTTAGTGGGAAATTCAAGCCATTAACATTTAATGAGATAATGGATAAGCATGGTAGCATTCTATTCATCTTATTTTGTGAAAGTCCGTTGCTTAGTTTTATCTTGTGCATCATTGTGGAAGCAAGATTATGCCCTTTAATTTCTGCTAGTGGTATGTTGTGATGGTCAGTGTATAGAACAGGTTGAAGTATTTTCTATAGAGCTAGACTTGTTGTGGCAAATTTCCTCAAATGTTTGTATATCAGTAAGAGTTTTGATTTCTCCCTTAATTTTAAAACTTAGCTTACCAGAAATTGCTCTGTTTAAGGAGATTAAAGGTAGATGACCATTGTCTTCTTGCTTGACAAGTTTCATTAGAGAAGTCTGCAGTGACCCTGATAGGTTTGCCCCTATAGGTCAATTGGTGCTTACTCCTAGAAGCTTGAAGAATCTTTTCTTTTGTCTTGACTTTGGACAGATTCATCATAATTTGTCTTGGAGAAGCTCTGTTTGAGTTGAGGCAACCTGGGTCCAATATCCCTCTGAAAGGAGTGTATCAGAATCTTTGGTGATATTTGGGAAATTTTCATTTATAATATTCTCTAGTATGGCTTCTGTTCCTCTGGGACATTCTTCTTTCCTTTCTGGGATACCTATAATTCATATGTTTGAACATTTCATTAAGTCCCATAATTTGATCAGTGAACATTCTACTTTCTCTCTTTTCTTTTCTGCCTCTTTAACTATCTGAGTTATCACAAGAGCTTTGTCCTCTACATCTGAGATTCTTTCTTCTGTATGGTCTAATCTGTTATTGGTACATTCTATTGCATCTTTAAGTTCCCTAATTGACTGATTCAATTTCCTTTGCTCTGCTATAACCTTTCTTATTCTTCGTATCATTCATCTCTTATTTGATTATGTTTTTCTTTTTTTATTTCCTTTGGTTATTTTCACTTTCGCAGCAATTTCCTTCATTGTTCTCATCATCTGTATTTTAACTTCTTCTTCTGTTATGTATAACATTTCTTTATAGGTGTAACCCTCTGCAGTAGCTACCTCATGGACCCATGGGGGCCTGGTTTTTCAGGTTTCCAGGATTTTTCTGCTGATTCTTCCTCATGAGAATGTTATTTTGCCTGTATCTTTGCTGATTTTCTTTTCACTTCCATTTGCTCTTTAAGTTACTGTGCCTTTGGCCTAAGGTTTCGATGAGTCCTTTTGGTAAAGGACCAAAAGGATGAGAAGATTGAAGAGCAAGAAGGGAAAAGAAATTTTTAAGAAAAAAAAAAAAAAAAGAGAACGTAGAGGGGGTGAGTAAACGGGAATGGTGACAAAAAGAAGAGCCACACAGAAAGTGGAAAGCAGGAGTAGTAAAGGTGTACAGTATGGTACTTTTACCCACACCCTAAAACCCCCAACCTCTGGAGATGCTGGTTTGGGTGGTTCCATTGAGGTCAGCAGCTCTTTGCCAGCCTTTCAAAGTACCTCACTTCCACCAAATAGACAGAAAAGACAAAAGTACTATGAATCAAACCAAAACAAACAAACAGAAAGCCTTACTGGATAAAATTGGGGAAAAACCAAATAATAGGGCCAGAAACACTAGGAAAAATTAAGTTCTTATTATTAAGGAAAGCAACAATATAATTGTAATATAAATTACAATATATTAATACAAATTTTAAATATAAAATTATATTTAAACTAGAAAAATAAAGGAAGAAAAGAAGAAAATAAAAGAAAATCTAGAGGGGAAACGTTTGAAATGAAAAAAAAAAAAAAAAGAAATCCCCAAAACTGAAAACAAAGCAGTATATTTAGCTCACTGAATATTATCTGGGCAACAGGTGATCTTCTGGGGTATGAGATGTTAATCACAATGCTGATTCAGCTGTATGAGATGGAGACTGGAGGCCTCTGCTGATTTGTCAAACACCACAGGGTTGAGATCCTAAATCTCTCCTCAGCCCACTTAAAAGACACTTTAAACCATTAACCCTGGCTAAGCAGAAGCTTTCCCAGGAAAGCACTTGGCACAGGGATCTCTCCTGAAGTGACTGCTTGCTTATACAGTATGCCAAAACCAGTTTCATTCTATGCTCCTGAGGGCCAAGGCTGCAAGGCAGTCCTGCTACTGCCAAACAAAGCTCCGATCTTTCTCAGACTGTCAGTCCCTGCCTTTGTCACTGCTCACAGTCACTAGATCACTCAGCCAAGGTTTCCCAGCCCAAGCCTCACTCTAGCTCTCCCACCATGGCTGCATGGCCCACATCCAAACAATGATAGCTCCATTCTGGCCCAGTGGCTCAGTCCTGGACCCTGGAGAACACTTAAAGTCACTCACACTCTCATCCAAGTTCTCCCAAGGTAATTCGACCAAATGCCCAAGTCCAAAAATACAAAACAACCTGCCAGGAAGGCCTTCCCTGTCTGCAGTCTAGCTGCTATTGTCGCTACAGACATGGCGGTCTCAGACCAACTGCAACCACTTGCCACCTCTCCACTGCTTTTGTCCTCCTGAGGTCCAGATGTTTCTTGCTGTCTCCAGGCATCCCCAAAGGGATGTTTCTGGGCAGAACCCACAAGCCAGAGGTGCCTGGGCATGTCTTTCCTTAATATTAGCATGCCAGTTTGCAAAGAAGCTGTTACTTGGCCTCCATCTTCTGAAGTTCCTTGCTAGAGACTTTTTGAACTCTCCCACTTGAACAGTGATTGTGCTGCCTAGGAAAATTGGTTTGGAACTTTTGACCTGGCCTGACCACCTGGGGAACCTCCAAGGTGGAGCCCTGTTTGTTGTATTGGGAGAGACTAATTTTACACTTCCATTTGTCACCAGAGGGGGCGGGGTGTCTTGGCTGCTTGTATCTCTCTCAAGTTGAGATTTCAGCCAAAAACCACCAACTCACTAAGATTGAATAGAGGGTGGATGAATACAAGACAGAGACACCTATCCCCATCATACCAATCAGGTCCTCAGGATGTCTGGCTATAGGACTCAAAGGGACCTTTGTAAAGTGGTAGGAGGAAAGCCATGGTCACCAATCCTAGCTCTTTGTTAAAGGGATGGTTAACTACAGCTCCTGGAGCCCTGAATCCAGTCTTACTCTACCAGCTTCAATAGCCAAACTGTGAAATATAAGCATGAGTCAGAACCAGTGGAAAAACTCTGGAAAAATGAATAATCAGGGTAGGTAAACTTCCCCAAGGAATGACAAAGGGGACACAACAGAAGATATCATTCATAAACAAATGGATAATATGTCAGAAATAGAATTCAGAATATGGATGGTAAATGAGATCAATAGAATGGAAGAAAAGATGGAATTAGAAATTTAAGGAGGAGTTCAAAAGTTGTCTCAAGAAATCAATGAAGGGGGGTGGCGCCTGTAGCTCAGTGGGTAGGGTACTGGCCCCATATACCAGTATACCAGATGGTGGGTTCCAACCCAGCTCTGGCCAAACTGCAACCCAGCCCTGGCCAAACTGCAATAAAAACAGCCAGGCAATTAGCCAGGCGTTGTGGTGGGCACCTGTAGTCCCAGCTACTCAGGAGGCTGAGGCAAGAGAATCGCCTAAGCCCAGGAGTTGGAGGTTGCTGTGAGCTGTGTGACACCACGACACTCTACCAAGGGCAATAAAGTGAAACTCTGTCTCTACAAAAAAGAAAAAAAAAAGCCAGGCATTGTGGTGGGTGCCTGTAGTAGCAGCTACTGAGGATGCTGAGGCAAGAGAATCTTGTAAGCCCAGGAGTTGGAGATTAATGTGAGCTTTGACGCCATGGCACTCTACCAAGGGCAACATAGTAAGAGTCTGTCTCTAAAAAGAAAGAAAGAGAGAGAGAGAGAGAGAGAGAGAGAGAGAGAGAGAGAGAGAGAGAGAAAGAAAGAAAGAAAGAAAGAAAGAAAAGAAAGAAAGAAAGAAAGAAAGAAAAGAAAGAAAAGAAATCAATGAATTCAAAGACAAAATCTCCAAGGGTTTGGACATAATGAAAAAAGCAATAGCAGAGCTCAAAGAAATGAGAAAGTTACTCAAGGAGCTTCATAAGACAGTAGAATGCCCCAGTAATAGAGTGGAGCAGGCAGAAGAAAGGATCTCTAAAGGTGAAGACAAAACTTTTGAATGCTCCCAAATGCTCAAAGAGGCAGAGAAGTAAAGAGCAAAAATGGAACATTCCGTGAGAGAGTTGTGGGACCACTCCAAAAGAGCAAACATTCACCTTATAGGAATTCCTGAAGGAGAAGAGGATAGTCAAAGGCACTGATGCTCTACTCCAAGATATAGTGGAGGAGACTTTCACATGCATGGAAAGTGATACAGAAATTTAGGTAGTAGACAGTTTCAGAACCCCAGCACAACTCATTCAAAATAAAGCATCTCCTACACATATTGTAATTAACTTTGCCAAAGTTAATATGAAGGAGAAAATCCTGCAAGCATCCAGACATACAAAAAGCATTACCACAAAGGGAAAAATATAATGACTACAGATCTTTTAGCCAAGACTTTTCAAGCCAGAAGAGGATGGTCATCGACCTTCATTCACCTAACACAAAACAACTATCAGCTGAGGATCCTGTATCCATCTATAGTAAGTTTCACTTGTGATGCAGAAATCAAATAATGCACTAATATACACATGTTGAGGAAATATGCCATAACTAAACCAGGAAATTCTCAAACCCAGCTCTCCAGGAAATACTCAAACCCATTTTCCATAATGACCAGCACAATGGTCTACCTCCAAAGTAAACTCACCCAGGATTTATCAAACAAAACCTAACCACCACATGGTGAAAAGATTAAAAATATGCACTGGAGCTTTGAAAAATGTGACAGCCAAAACACTACTATACCTATCATTCTCTCAATTAATGTGAATGGTTTAAATTGTCCTCTAAAGAGGCACAGGTTGACTGACTGCTTACAAAATCTCAGGCCAGATATCTGTTGCATACAAGAATCTCATTTTACCTTAAAGGATAAAAATAGACTGAGGGTGAAGGGATAGGCATATATAATTCAGATGAATGGAAACCAGAAAAAAGCAGGGATTCCAATTTTATTGGCAGTAGATACAATAGGCTTTAAACCCACAAAGATAAGGAAAGATAAGGATGGTCACTTCGTATTTGTCAAGGGAAACACTCAACATGAAGAGATTTCAATTACTAACATTTATGCATCCTACCAGAATTCTCCTCAGTGTATAAAGGAAACCCTAACAGACATGAACAATTTTATATCTTCCTGCACTGTAATAGTCAGAGTATTGAACACCCCTCTGGCCATATGCATAGATCCTCCAAGAAAAAGCTAAACAAATAAATATTGGACTTAAACTTGACACTACATACTTAACAGATATCTACAGAACATGTCATCCTGATAAAACTAAATCCACGTTCTTCTCAGACCATGGAACATCCTCCAAACTTGATCACATCTTAGGTCACAACTCTAATCTTAGCAAATTTAAAAGAGTAGTAATTATTTCTTGTATTTTCTCAGACCATGATGTAATAACAGTTGAACTCAACAACAATAGGAAGCTGCATACTCAAACAAAGTCATGAAGCTAAATAACCTTATATTGAATGATAGCTGGGTCAATGATGATATTAAGAAGGAAATCATCAAATTTGGGGGGGTAGGACAAAGAAGATATGGATTACAAAAACCTATGGGATAATGCAAAGAAAGTCCTAAGAGGTAAATTCATAGTGTTGCAAACCTTCATCAAGAGAACAGAAAGGAAGTCAACAAGGTAATGGGTCATCTCAAGCAACTGGAAAAGGAAGATTATTCCAACCCCAAACCCAGCAGAAGAAAATAAATAACCAAAATTAGGGCAGAATTAAATGAAATTGAAAACAAAAGAATCATTCAGAAGATCAATGAAACAAAAAGGGTTTTTTTGGAAAAGATTAATAAAATTGATAAACCTTTGGTTAACCTAACCAGAAACAGAAAAATAAAATCCCTAATATCCTCAATCAGAAATGATAAAGGAGAAATAACAACAGACACCTCAGAAATTCAAAAAATCCTTAATGATTACAATGAAAAACTCTATTCTCAGAAATATGAAAATCTGGAGGAAATAGACCAGTACCTGGAAGCACACAACCTTCCTACATTCAGCCAGAAGGAATTGTAAATGTTGAATAGACCTATATCAAGCACTGAAATAGCAACAACTATATGAATGCTCCCCAAAAAAGAAAAGTCCAGGACCAGATGGCTTTACATCAGAATTCTATCATACCTTTCCAAAGGAACCAGTACATATATTACCTAACCTTTTCTAATACATAGAAAAAGAAGGAATACATACCAACACATTCTATGAAACAAATGCTACCCTGATCCCCAAACCAGGAAAGGAACCAACAAAAAAGAAATTTATAGATCAATAACATTAATGAACATTGATGCAAAAATGTTCAATAAGATCCTAGCAATCAGAATTCATCAACACATTAAAAAAAAATTATACACCATGACCAAGTTGGTTTTATTCTACGGTTACAAGGTTGGTTCAACATATGTAAATCTATAAATAAAATATATCGCATCGATAAAATAAAAAACAAAGAACATAAGATTTTCTCAATTGATGAAGAAAAAGCTTTTGATTGTATCCAGCATCTTTTCATGATCAGAACACTTAAGAAAATAGGCTTAGATGGGTCATTTTTTAATCTGATAGAGGCCATCTACAGCAAGCCCTTAGCCAATATCATATTGAATGGAGTAACATTGAAATTATTTCCAGTCAGATCTAGAACCAGGCAAGGGTGCCCATTGTCTCCACTGCACTACTTTTTAACATTGTAATGGAAGTCACAGACATGAGAATCAGGCAAAAGAAGTCAATCAAGTGTATCCAAATGGGGTCAGAGGAGATGAAATTCTCACTCTTCAGGGATGATATGATCCTGTACTTGGAAATCCCAGGGACTTGGCTACTAAAGTCTTAAAGGTGATCAAAGAATACAGCAGCATTTCAGGATACAAAATCAATACTCACAATCAGTTGCTTTTACATATACAAAAACAGTCAAACTGAAAAAATAGTCAAGGACTCTATTCCTTTTACAGTAGTGTCAAGGAAGATGAAATATTTGGGAATTTACCTAACAGAGGATGTGAAAGATCTCTATAAAGAGAACTATTAAACTCTGAGACAAGAAATAGCTGAAGATGTTAACAAATGGAAAAACATACCATGCCCATGGCTAGGAAGAATCAACATTGTTAAAATGTCCATACTACCCAAAGCAATATACAAATTCCATGCAATCCCTATTAAAGCACCAGTGTTATACTTTAAAGATCTGGGGAAAAAATAGTTACTTCATTTAATATGGAATCAGAGAAAAACTTGAATAGCCAAGACATTACTCAGAACAAAAAACAAATCAGGAGGCATCACACTGCCAGACTTCAGATTATACTTTGAATGTATACTGATCAAAACAGCATGGTACTGGTACAAAAGTAGAGGGGTAGATGTATGGAACAGAGTAGAGAGCCAAGAGATGAACCCAGTCACTAATCATCATTTGTTCTTTAGTAAGCCTATGAAAAACATAAATTGGGGGAAAGATTCCCTATTTAACAAATGGTGCTGGGTGAATTGGCAGATGACTTGTAGAAGACTGATACTAGACCCATACCTTTCACCATTAACAAAAATTGGTTCTCACTGGATTAAAGATTTAAACCTAAGACATGAAACTAGAAAGACACTTGGAGAGAGCGCAGGGAAAACACTTGAAAAAATTGGCCTGGGAGAATACTTTATGAGGAGGATCCCTCAGGCAATTGAAGCAATACCAAATACACATTACTGGGATCTGATCAAACTAAAAAGCTTCTACATAACCAAGAACCCAGTAAGTAAAGCAAGCAGACAGCCCTCAGAATGGGAGAAGGTATTTGCAGAAGATATTTGTTATATTTATGACAAAGGTTTGATAACCAGAATCCACAGAGAACTCAAACTTATTAATAATAAAAGAACAAGTGACCCCATTTCATTGTGGGCAACAGACTTGAACAGAAGTTTCTCTACAGAAGATAGGCACATGGACTACAGACACATACAAAATACTCATCATCTTTAATCACAAAGGAAATGCAAATTAAAACCACTTTGAGATATCATCTAACTCTTGTAAGAGTACCCCATATAACAAAATCCCAAAACTACAGATGTTGAAATGGATATGGAGAGAAGGGAACTCTTCTGTACTATTGGGGGAATGCAAACTAATACATCCCTTCTGGAAAGAAGTTTGGAGAACACTTAAAGATCTAAAAGCAGATCTACCATTTGATCCTGCAATTTCTCTACCAGGTATATATCCAGATGACCAAAAATCACTTTACACCAAAGACATTTGCACAAGAATGTTTATTGCAGCCCATTTCATAAATGCCAACTCCCAGAAGCAGCCCAAGTGCCCATTGACCTGTAAATGGATTAACAAATTCTAGTATATGTATACCATGTAATACTATGCAGCCATAAAGAAGATGGAGACTTTACCTCTTTTGTGTTTACATGGGTGGACCTGAATCATTTTCTTCTTAGTAAAGTATCTCAGGAATGGAAAAAAATACTCAATGTACTCAGTAATATTATGAAATAAATATTTAATCACTCATAGTTTCATATGAAAGATATAACACAATTATAGCCCAGAAGGAAGGAGAGAAGAGGAAGGTGAGGGGAGGGGTGGGGGGTAAATGGGTGGCTGGAGGGTAATTGGTGGGATCTCACCTACTGTGTATATTGCAAGGGTACATGTCAAATATATAATAGTAGAGTATAAATGTAAACACAACAAATTAAATAAGTGAAGTGAATGCTTTGTTAACCAGTTCAATGTAAACACTTCAAATGCTATATAAAATCAGGACATGGTACCCCATAAATGCAGTAATGTATACAGTTATGATCTAATAAAAGCAACAATAACAATAAAATATAAAAAAATAAAATATATTCAACTGGGAGGGAGGGAGATTTGTAGGCTCTCACTTAATGGGCACAATGTAAGAGTATACAACATCCCCCTTGTGTGAAGGACTCAATTATAATTTGAACTTTACCTATGAAATGCAAACAATCTAACCTAATTATTTGTACACTCATATTAATCTGAAATTTTAAAAAGATAAAGCTTGCTAGAGTTCAGAAGTGAAACCATCTTGTCTTGTACTTTTCTTTATTTTTGGACTTTTGAATTATGATTTAATCTCATTATTCAACATTGGTTTATTCAGGTTTTCTTCTTGGTTCAATCGTGATAGGTTGTATGTGTCCAAGTATTTATTCATTTTCTCTAGGTTTTCTAATTTGTTGGTGTATAGTTATCTCTAAATTCTATTTTTTATTTCATTCATTGAATTCTTGAACTCCAACTTTTCTCTTTATTTTTTAATAATATCTCTTTCTTTGTTAAATTTATCATTTAGACCATAAATTGTTTAACTGATTCTGTGGAATTGTTTATTTTCTTTTGTATCTTGGTTAATTGCCTCAAAATCATTACTTGGAATTCCTTATTTTTTTTTTTTTTTGTCATTTCATACATTTCTTGTCTTTGAGATCTGTTACCAAAAAATTAGTATATTCCTTGGAAGTGTTATGTTTCCTTTTTTTTAATGTTTATTGTTTCCCTACATTGATAATTTTCACATCTGGTTGCACAGGCATCTCTTTTAATTTAAGAAGTTGGTTTTATGGGGAAAGATTGTATTCTTAGAGATGGTTCCTAGGATGTTGGTGGTTAAATATATTGGCTTTGGTTCTGAGTGGACAATAGTGTGGTATCTGTGCAGTTTCTTCACCAGGAATCCATATTAGTGACATTTGCTAGTGCCTTGGTGTCCTCAACTACCTAAGTGCATGGCTGTGGTAGTGCTGCTTTGCCATAGGTGCATTCAACAAGCTGGGTCTTAGCCCTAGGGCATGCATATTTATATGGGGTTGGGTCTGATGGGTTGTTTTATCAGCCAGGGGCATGGGCATGCAGGTCAGCTGGCTCAGGCACTGGCTTATTAGGGGCAGGTTCCTCTCTCAAAGTAGGTGTAAGCCTAAGGGACTAGCTTGTCAGGAGCAGGTCCACTGAGCTGTTTTTCTGCTTGGAGTCTCCAGAGGCAAGCTTACTAGAGGTGGGTCCATCAGAGTGTTGGTCTTTTCTGGTCCAGGATTGGCTTCCCTGCTGTGCAAAACCAGAATCACAGCCATTTCTGCAACCTGGCTCCAAGCATATGATATCATGGCATTGCAGTCACCTGTGTGGGGTTGTTGAAAACTCAAGGCGAGAGAGGTACAATGGCTACTGGATCCAGCAGTCAGTTCAGTTTCAAGATGATGCTTTGCTACTGCAGCTTAGGTTATAAATGATGTAGAATGCACAATAGGTGCTCCTACTGTGGAGTACTGCAATAATGTAAATTCTAGGCAGATACTCACATTGGACCCAGTGCTTATGAAAACTGTGGGATTCCTCTGTAGTAAGGAGTACAAGTGTAGTGGCAATGGAGGATTCTGTGAATCTTCTGCTTAACTTTTCCCTACAAAAGAAAGCCCCTCTTTGATCCAATCCAATCCCAACAAAGGAGAGCAGGCAACAGATTTAGGGTATCTCACTCCCCTCTTTATGCTGCTATCCTGAGCTTCTGTGCTTTGTAGGTAACTCACCAATCCCTTGCTACATCCAAGCACTCTCCTTCAGACAGCACAGCCAAATTTTAATTTTTTATATTTTGTTTTTGTCCTATTTGTGGGGGAAGACAAGTGCCAGGCACCTCTAGTCAGCCATTTTACTTTATAGATAATTAGTTTTTTAATTTTTTTTTTTTTTTGTGACAAATTCTTACTCTGTTACCCAGTCTACAGTGCAGTGGTGTCAGCATAGCTTACTGCAACCTCAAACTCGGGTTCGAAGATTCATTCTGTCTTAGCCTCTTAACCAACCTCAAACTTGCCTTAGCCTCCTGACCAGGTGTACACATGTACACCACCATACTCAGCTAGTTGGTTTAATTTTTGTATGGATTCGAGGTCTACTATGTTGTTTTGGGTGGTCTCAAATTCCTGAGTTCAAGCAATCCTCAGACCTTGGCCTCCCAAAGTGCTAGGATTACAGGCATGAGCTGCCACACCTGCCCTGGATGATTCTTAAGTGCATTTTGCTAAGTAAAAGAAAGACAGACTCCAAAAACCACATACTGTATGGTTATATGTACTTTACACTCTAAAAAAGGCAAAGGTAAAAGAAGGAAAACAGATTAGTGGTTGCCAGAAATTGGGAGAAGAGATTGTCTATTAAGATGCAGCACTGGAGAATTTTGAAGGTGATGGAATAGTTCTCTATGGACCTATGCTGGTGAATACATGACTCTATATATTTGTAAAAACCCAAGTAATTGTATGCCAAAAAAAGTAAATTTAACACATCAACCAGAATATGTCAAGAAAAATAGAATACAAAAAATAGAAGATGAAAAAATGAGTTGAAGTAAGAAAATACATAACCACACTGAAAGGCTTACCTAAGTCTTGGAAAACAATGTTTAACTGGGCACTATAAGCCTAAAAAGAAAAACAGCAAATATACAAATACTGTACTCAAATTCAGGAGTCAGCGAACTACCTCCTGTGGGCTGTCCATCTGTTTTTGTAAATAAAATTTTGTTGGAACACAGCCATGCCGTTTTTTTAATCCTCTTCTCCTTCAAGAATAACTATAATTTGGATCTTTGCTCTTTTGGAATGATCCCATAACTCTCTCTAGGTATATTCTATTTTTTGTTCTCATTTTTTCTGTCCCTTTGAATGATTGGGATAGTTCAAAAGTCTTGTCTTCAATTTCTGAAATTTCTCTTCTCCATGTTCTACTCTATTATTGAAGGTCTCTACTTTGTTTGCTATATCTCTCCTTATTATGTCCAAATTCTTGGTGACTTTATCTTTGAATTCATTGATTTCTAGATACAACTGTAGGACTATGTCTTGGATTTCTTTTTCCGTCTTCTGCTCAATACCACTCATTTTATTTGCTGTCCATATTCTGAATTCTATTTCTGATATTTTAGCCATTCATCTATGTATGGGATTTCATTTTTTTATATTATTTGGGATTCCTTGAGGGTACAGAGAATTAGGTTATACTGATTGTGACTGTTAAGTAAAGTCCCTCTTACAATTGTGTCCTGCCCTCAAGAGATGTGGCATGTACCATGACCCCTCCAAACCCTCTGCCTTCTCAACTCTTTCCTATACCTCATTCCCCTACCCTACCCCTAGTATTAGATCATCCACTGCCTTCACACTAGAATTGAGTACATTAGATTATTGTTTCTCCACTCTTGAGATGCTTCACTAAGAGAACATGTTCCACCTCCATCCAGGTTAATATAAAAGATGTAGAGTCTCCATCTTTTTAATGGCAGTATAGTATTCCATGGTGTGTGTGTGTGTGTGTGTCCACAGCTTGTTAATCCATTCCTGGGATGATGGGCACATGCTATGTTTAGATATTGTTTATGGCTGCTTTAAAAATACAACAGCAGAGCTGAGTAGTTGCAATAAAGATCATATGACCTGCAGAACCTAAAATGTTTACTATCTGGCCATTTAAAAAAGTTTGCCAACTTTTCTGTTCTAGTTGGTACATTTGATTCTCAAAGGTATATCAGTTAGCAATTTTGAAACTACTTTCTAGGGTTTAACTAAGAAGTAAATATATAGTAGACATAGTACATAACAGGTTTGCTCACTGTTGATAAAAGAAGTTACAAAAAACTTCTTTTATCAACAAAATTTATCAAATTTTCACTGTTGATAAAAGAAGTTACAAAAACTTCTTTTATCAACAACATTTATCAAATTTTCAAAAAAATTTAGAAAATTAAATGAACATTGTGATGCTGAACTGGAGTAGATGGTATCAGTATGAACATGTGTGTTTAATATAGGGATATGTGTCTACTTATATGTGTGTTCTAGCCCTGTCTACTGAAAGGTCCTAAACAATGAGAACACCTACTGTTCAGATTTTGGTTTCTAAACCACATTATCAATAAAATCAGGCTTCTTGGAGAAGTGGTTGACTTAGGACTGGGGTAGGGAAGACACAAAAGGAACCTGAAGTCTCTTACCATCTCAGAAAGTAAAGAGGTGCTCAGAAAGGATGAGACATGTCAAAGAGACACAAGAATGAACTGGAGGGGGAGGGGCAAGATGGCCGACTGGAGCCAGCTTTCAAAAGAAGCTCCCATCCAGGGGGAAGGATAATGACCAGAAAGTACCCAATTAAGCTGAATACTGGGAGCCACGCTGAGAGAGAAGAGTGATCACTGCAGGTCACCTCTGCTGAGGCAAGCTGTGAATACAAGAAAGTAAACTTCAGGTTTTCTACAGGTGAGTGGTGAACTGAGGACCTCTTGTCTCACCCCATGGGAGAGAGCTGTAGGAAATGTGGACTACTTCCCCACAGGGACCCTGTTGTGAACCTGAGCACTCTCTTGCCAAGTGGGAAAATTGAACTAACTTTTTCCCTACCATTCTGAACTCCCAGTCCACCCTTCCCCCCTTGCCTAAGGGTCCAAAAACCTAACCCCTGCAGAGACTGCAGAGGGAAGCTCAAGAGCAGCATGTCCAGCCCTGCCAGACAAAGCTCCCTGGTCCCCACCCTGCCACAGTAGTGCACCTCACCCTGCCAGAGCCAGTCACCCTATGCTCCACCAGGCCAGAGCCATGCACTCCACCCTGCCAGAGCCACAAGACTTGAAGTCCACCCAACCAGAGTCACTCTCTGCATGCCCTGCCCTGCTGGAGACACTTCACACCACATTCTCTGCCCTACCAGAGCCGGGTACCCTGCAATCCGCCCTGCTGGAGCTGTATCTCCACCCTGCCAGAGCTGTGTGCCCTGCCATCTGCCCAACCAGAGCCAGTCTGTGCATGATCTGCCCTGCTGCAGACACTGTGCACCACACGCCCCACCCAGGTGTCCTTCACTCCACCCTTCCAGAACTGAGCACACAGCCCTGCCAGAGTTGTACACCCCACGTTTCACCCTACCAGAACCTCCATGCCACAGTCCACCCATCCAGAGCTGATCGCCAAGCACCCTGCCCTGCCAGAGCTGCGCACCACACTTCACCCTGCTGGAGCCTCTGTCCCATGCTCAGCCTTGCCAGAGCTGTGGGCCAAGTGCCCACCTTGCCAAAGTCACCATGTGCCCTGCACTTCCAGAAAGAACTGTGTGCAGCAAGCCCCACCCTGCTGCTGGATCCATGTGACCCTTGCTCCCTGAGCTGCTCTTACAGCCAACTCCCTTGCTGTGGAAGTCACCTGGGAGCTGCACAGGGACACTTCCCACAAAGATTCACCAACAATAGAGCGATCTCACCAGGCTCTAATCTCGAAGAGACACCTCCCCAACTCTGAGGACTGCCAGAGGAAACCTGGCCTTGCTCTGTACTGGTGCACAGAGTGGCTGTGGCAAAGGTGCGCTGGCTGAGGAAGAAAAACATTTGCTGACTTGTTATCCTCAGGTTTAGACTGAGTTCAAGTGGAATACTTCATAGTGGCTATTGAGTACTCCAGGCAGGCAGGGTGCAGTTTCCTCAGCTGGCTGCTGACAGGAAAGTGGCCAAACCGAGGAGGCATTGACCTTCCTTTGACTCTCACAGGCACAACGCCCTGGCACATCTGCTTATTGGAGGGAGCAGGAACTCAGCCCTGTGGGGTCACCAGTGCCTGAGTATGGAAGAGGACCAAAGTGGAGAAAGAGATGCAGCCCCCTGGTCCAAATCTACTACAGGGTGGGCCTTTATGACTCCACAGAGCACCAGAGTGAGCCAAATTTGAGCAGCCAGTAGACCTCTGCCATCTAGTTGCTGGAGATCATTTGAACTCTCCCACCTGAGAGTTTGTACTGACTGGGTCAATTGGTTTGGAACTCTTTTTTTTTAAATTATTAAATCATAGCTATGTACATTAGTGCAATCAAGGGGTACATTGTGCTGGTTTCATATACAATCTGTGATTTGGAACTCTTGACCTGGGCCAATCACCCAAGGACACTCTTGGATGGTACCCTGGTTGTCTGGTAATAGAAAGGGTTGATTTCCCTCTTCCAGTTGTTATCCATGGCGGGTGAGGTATCTCAGTTGCTTGTATTTCTCCATAGGTGAGACTTCAAATGAGAGTCACCGATTCACTATGATTGGACTAGAACAAGCTGAATACAAGACAAAGCCACCAGACCAGGCAGGTCTCCTCAGCCTCACACTGTAATACTGTACGAGTCTTTTGCAAATCTGTACAGGAAAAATGTGCAGTCACCAGTCCCAGATCCTTGACAAAGGGCTGGTTAACCACAATTCCACAATTCCCATTCCAATTTCACCTTATCTGCCCATCTAGCCAACTGGTGAAAAACAATCATGAGGCGGAATCAGCAGAAAAACTCCAGCAACATGAATAATCAGAGTAGATCAACTCCCCAAAGGAATGAAATGGTGGACACACTACAAGATCCCATTCATAAACAAATGGCTGAGATGTGAGAAATTGAGTTCATAATTTAGATAGCAAATAAGATCAACAGAATGGAGGTAAAAATGGAATTAGAATGTCAAGGAGTAATTCAAAAGATGTCTCAACTATTCAATGAATTCAAAGACAAACTCAACAAAGATTTTGACACATTCAGGCAAGAACTTACAGCCCTCAACAATCTGAGAAATACAGTAGAATCCCTCAATAACAGAATGGAGCAGGCAGAAGAAAGGCTCTCAAACATTGAAACCAAAGCTTTGGAATATTCCCAAACACTCAAAGAGGAAGACAAGTGGAGAGCAAAAATGAATCATTCTCTCAGAGAACTCTGGGATAATTCGAAGAGATGTAATATTTGCCTTGTAGGAATTCCCAAAGGCAACGAGCTTGCTTCGAAGGATGCAGATGCTCTACTTCAAGAAATAATCAAGGAGAACTTCCCAGACATGCCAAGAGATTCTGAAATCCAGATAGTAGACAGTTTCAGAACCCCAGCAAGATTGAACTCAAATAAAACATCTCCTAGACACATGATAATTAGCTTCACCAAAGTTAATATGAAGGAGAAAATTCTGCAAGCAGCCAGACATAAGAAAACCATAACCAACAAGGGGAAGAACATTAATTAGAATGACTGTAGATCTCTCTGATGAAAACTTTCAAGCTAGAAGAAGGTGGTCATTGATCTTTAATCTCCTTAAAGAAAATCACTTTCAACCCAGGATCCTGTATCCAGTAAACTGAGTTTCATTTTTGATGGAGAAATTAAATACGTTAATGATATGCATATGTTGAAGAAATTTGCCATAACTGAACAGAGCTTTACAGGATATTGTCATACCTACCCTCCCTAATGAACAGCACAATCCTCCACCACCAAAGTAAACTCACAAACTTTTTTTTTTTTTTTGAGATGGAGCCTCAAGCTTTCCCCCTGGGTAGAGTGCGGTGGCATCATAGCTCACAGCAACCTCCTACTCCTGGGCTCAAGTGATTCTCCTGCCTCTGCCTCCCAAGTAGCTGGGAGTACAGGTGCCTGCCACAACGCCCGGCCATTTTATTGGTTGCAGCCATCATTGTTGTTTGGCGGCCTGGGCTGGATTCAAACCCGCCAGCTCAGGTGTACGTGGCTGGTGCCTTAGCCTGTTGAGCCACAGGTGCCAAGCCAACTCAAACTTTTGATCAAATTCCAACTACTACAGTGGTGAAAGGATTAAAAATGTCCACTGGACATTCGAAAAACTCAATATCCAAAATACTACCATGCTTATCAATACTCTTAATTTGTGTGAATTGCTTATATTGCCCTCTAGAAAGGCACAGATTAGCTGACTGGATACAAAAACTCAGGCTAGATATCTCCTGCATTCAAGAATCTCACCTGTCCTTAAAAGATAAACATAGACTCAGGGTGAAAGAATGGTCATCTATAATTTAAGCAAATGGATTTTAGAAAAAAAGCAGGGGTTGCAATCTTATTCACAGATACAATAGGCTTTAAACCAACAAAAGTAAGGAAAGATAAACATGGTTAATTTGTATTTGTTAAGGGCATCATTCAACGTGATGAAATTTCAATTATGAACATTTATGCATGCAACCAGAATGCACTGTAATTTATAAGAGAGTCTCTAACAGACAGAAGCAATGCAATTTCCTCCAGCACCATAACCGTCGGAAATTGTAATACCCCTTTGACAGTGTTGGATACATCCTCCAATAGGAAACTAAGCATAGAAATTTTAGACTTAAACTTAACCATTCAACAATTGCATTTAACAGATATCTACAGAACATTTCATCCTAATAAAAGTGAATACACTTTCATCTCATCAGCCTATGGATCATGCTCCAAAATTGATCACATCTTAGGTCACAAATCTGACCTCAGCAAATTTAAAATAATAGAAATCATTCCTTGTCTTTTCTTAGACTATCATGGAATAAAAGTTGAACTCAGTAACAACAGGAAACTGCATACTCAGAAAATCATGGAAACTAAATAATCTCATGCTAGCTGGGTCATAGATGAGATTAAGAAGGAAATTACCAAATTTTTGGAACAAACAATAATGAAGACACAAATTACCAGAACCTCTGGGATAATACAAAGGCAGTCCTCAGAGGGAAATTTATAGCAATGCAAGCCTTCATTAACAGAACAGAAAGAGAGGATGTGAACAATTTAATGGGACATCTCAAGCAACTTGAAAAGGAAGAACATTCCAATCCTAAACCCAGCAGAAGAAAAAAATAACTAAAATTAGAGCAGAACTAAATGAATTTGAAAACAAAAGAATCATACACCAGATCAATCAATCAAAAAGTTGTTTTTTTAAAAAAGGTCAATAAGGGTGTGCTGGAAGATGGCAGCGGAGACGGTCCCATAGCCCATCTCTCCCCCGTCAACAGGTGAGAGGGTGGGAGCTCTGGATCTTTCCCCGTGTGAACTGTTGGAATGGATGGGCAGCTGGTGAGGCACAGAGATTGGGACGATTGGCGTGTTTGAAATATAGTTCTTAACCGTGGAAACTGTTCCAAACCATTTCCCCCTGCTCGGGGGAGAGGCAGCTGGCCCCTCCCACAGGGAGGACAGTGGGTCCCAACCCACAAACCCTAATTGGAGAAAATTCCATTGAAGCGTGGATCTCAGAGTTTGATGATTGGAGAGGGGCGCTGCTAGGATCCACGGAGACCAGGGCAGCCCTGGCGTGAGCTGAGGGGTCCAGACTCTGCCGGACTGACACATTGGAATGTCCAAAATGGCGAGCACCTTTTCCCCAGATCATTGAGATAGAGAGAGATTGGGTGACCAGTCAGTGCTACACTAGGTGGGGACCCTGGTGAAGCCTGAGAGGTGCGGAAAAGACACTTTGAGCTGTGGAAGTTGGTGAAGAGGACCCCCAAGCCCTTCAGCTGGAGAAAAACTGGCAGTTCAAGGTCCCAACAATAGCCCCGTGGGAGGCCCCTCCCCTCCAGCCACTGCGGCCTTTGCGAACTGCGGCCATAGCAACTGCCACCCCTGCTGCTGCGAGTTGCGGTGCAGCCGCCGTTGCCGCTGCTGTCGTGAGTCGCAGTGCCGCCGCCCCGCAAATCGCGACACCACTGCTGCCGCCACCACCGCCGCGGCCCCCAAAATCCACAGCCACTGCGAGCCCCCCACCCCCCCCACAGTCTCCACGAACCCTGCTCTCATGCCCTGCAGCAGGCTAGCCTCGCACAGCCGATTGTTGTGGCCAGACTGTGAGATAGTGGGAAGGCAGAGCGGAGAGTTTTGGACGACCCGTGCACCAAGGTTGGAGGTCGAGATTTGGGGGTCGTATGTGAGTGTGGTTTGGAGCTGAGCACCCAGAATAAATCTCCTTTTCCAATGAAAACCGGCGGAGAAACTCCAAAAATGGCGAAAGGCAAGATAGTGTGGTTTCCATAGAATCCTTATAATTGGTGTATCACATGTAAGCCTGAGAACCACTCACAGCGCCATCTGGTGTTCAAAAAGTATATTGCATTATAAATTAATTCCACTTAAGTTGACAACAGCAGCATACATAAGTACCTTTATTTCTATATACATATAAGAATAATATTTTTGAGATTTTTTTTTGTGTGTGAATATCCTTTTCTGGGAGGCACCATCGATAAATAATTCTTTATTTCACTTTCTTTTCTTAGGCTATTTTTATTACCTCCTATTCTCAACTGAACATTTCTTCTTCCTCTCCCGTGTTAATTTCTTTG
>CAUYON010194724.1:0-44199 GCA_963573935.1 Arctocebus calabarensis | reverse complement strand
CTTTCTTTCTTTCTTTCTTTCTTTCTTTCTTTCTTTCTTTCTTTCTTTCTTTCTTTCTTTCTTTCTTTCCTTCCTTCCTTCCTTCCTTCCTTCCTTCCTTCCTTCCTTCCTTCCTTCCTTCCTTCCTTCCTTCCTTCCTTCTCTCTCTCTCTCTCTCTCTCTCTCTCTCTCTCTCTCTCTCTCTCTCTTTCTTGCAGTTTTTGGCCAGGGCTGGGTTTGAACCCATGCCCTCTGGCATATGGGGCTGATGCTCTACTCCTTTGAGCCACAGATGCTGCCTGCACTTGCTTCTTTTGACTGTCTTCATATGTCATCAAACTCTGCATTCGCCTATCCAGAACCTCCATGAGAATGGAGCCAGAGTCATCCTTGCACCCTACTAATTCTAGCACTTAGAATAGAGGCTTGAACATAGCAGTCTTGAAAATGGAATATGTTAAATGAACCACAAATTAAGGTGGCAACTCATAAGACAAGTGCCCATTCTACATAAGCATATATAAATTTTCAACCCAAATATACATTCTTCAAACTAGCTAAAGATTACAACTAATAAACCACCAACCCGGCTTCTGAAAGTTGCACAGGAGTAGATCTTTTAGATAAGAGTATGTAAAATGCATAGTTTGCCAAAGCAAGAAGTATCTCGAAATAGTAATTCATGTGCAATATAATATATTATATTGAAGAAATGTCACTGCAATTGCATCACCTGATATCACTTATCTGGGTCATTCATTGTAATTTAGTTCATATAGTACACCACATCCAGAAGGTAAAGGGCAGGCAACTTGAGGATGTTGCCAAATTTACAACACTACTAATAAATATTCATGAGCCTACAGCATTTTCTTAAGATGCCCTTTGACAAACTTTCTAGGAGAATTGAGAGGTTGTCAAGATTTCAAAGATCATATGATTGGTGGTGCTAGTACCTTGTTGTAAATGTGTGGTGGAGAAGATTCTTCTCATCACTAGAAATTGTTGAAAGTCCTTGGGAGCAAGTATTTTCTTGTGAATAGTTAGTATTCACTGACGATTCCATTAGTGGAATTAGTGGATTCCAAGAGATTCCACTTTTCCATAGGAAATTACCATTAAGAGTAGAGCTTAAAAAAGTAGAGAATTACTCAAACTGAATCTATTGCACAAATTCAATCAAACTTAGAGAACAAAAAAGACTGATCATTTATTCACACATTGTGCCTTGTGAACAAACACATCTGGTTGATCATGTCACTAGGACTTATGTGGAAACCTACTAATGAAAAGATAATCTAGAGGAACTATGAAAAAATACCTGAATACCTCTGTATTTAATCAAATATGTATTTGTTCTGAATAGAGGAGGTGAAAGATACCCTTAAAAAAATACAAGAATGCCTCATTAATACCTATCAGTAATTAAAAATGAAGTTCAGTAAGGAAGATAAAAAGTGACAGCCATTCTCATATGTTCCTAATAATAGTAACATTTGATTAAAACATTTTAGAAAGTATCTCACAATATTCAACAAAAGCCTTAAAGTGTTAATAACCTCTCACTTTGTCATTTTGCTTTTAGTAAGGCATCATGATGGCATAATTAGACTTGCAGAAAGTTTAATACAGCCATTATTATAATAATCAGTAATAGACAAATTCTAATGATAGAAGGGTTACATAAATTATTAGTATATTGAAATCTTAGAATCTTTTAGTATTACAAAAATTACTTACAGTGATGATATTAGAATACTTATAGATTTTTATAATATATAAAAATGCATGCACTTACTTAAGCAATAATGAGAAAATGGATTTCTAAATTTTACATAAAATTTTATGAATCCATTTATATACAACATACAATAATTTTAAAATAGAAATTGAAAAAATGAAATAAAAGATAACCTTTGACTTATTTAGACTATTACGATACCACTTATACAAGCAGAAAATGTTCTGCTATAATTAAAGAGACATTGCTTTTTTTTTTTTTTTTGGCCAGGGATGCGTTTGAACCTGCCATCTCTGGCATATGGGGCTGGCGCCTTACTCCTTTGAGCCACAGGTGCCGCCCTGAAGAGACATTATTTTTAAGAACCATGTTAAGTTCTTAGCAGAATCGAGTGGAGATTGCAGTAGTGCTGGATTACTCCCCGATGCAACCACCATCAGCCGTGCCCTCCAGAGGGGTAAGTTTACTGCAATGACACCTTTATTACCAAAAATCTCTATTTCGCGCAGGAGTTCACTGTTGACATTGCACATACTATGGGTTTTGACCAGTATATAACGGTATCCATTATTGTATCAGATGGGCAAGTTTAATGGCCCTACAAATTATTTGTGTTCTAGTGATTCATCCCGTCCTTCTTCCTTCCTAACTCCTTTGCATTTACTTTTTTTTTTTTTACTCTCTCTGTACATCATCCTTTTCCAGAATGTTATGTAGTTAAAATTCTATAGCTATTGAGGATTGATTTCTTTCACTTCGTAATATTCATGAAATGTAACTTCATGTCATTTTATCACTTGGTAGCTCATTGCTTTTTAGCACCAAATAATAGTCCATTCTATCGATGTATCATTAGCACTCTCTTCAGAATTATAAAATACAATGTGTATTGGTTACTCCTACAGAAAATGCAGCCAAAATTTAAGCTGAAATTAAGTCTAGAAAATCTACAGGGTTATCCTCTAATTATGGTTATATTATTTCCTTAAAATAGACTTTTTCAGCAAGATCCCACATTCTACATAAAATACGTTCTTTTGAGATATCCAAATGTCAAAATAATAAGATAAGATAAGCTATTATAACTGAAGTGCTGACCATGCATTAACATTTCTAATTGTTTTTTACAAAGATATTTTCTGTTTCTGAGTTGTAATACCATGAAGATGGACACGGAATGCATTTTCACAAGTGATTGGGAGCTTGGAGGCCAGGACGAGACAACCTTGCCAGCTGACCCAGCCGCCAGGCTTTGGGTCTGACACAGATATTGCCTCCTCCAGCTTCTCCTGTCTATTTACCAGCCCCAGCTTGGGGGTTGGATTCCAGAAAAATATTTGAATCATCCAGCTATGCATAATTTCTGAACAGTAAATAGGGGTTTGTTTGTCTGGTTTTTGGTCATGGTTTTATTTTTTCCTAAGGACTGCACACCACAGCATTAAAAGGCAGGGCCTTTTTAGGTCATTGTCTCGATTCCCGTCCATGATAGGCGTGTTACTGTGTGATTCCCAACCTGGGGGACGAGCTCCAGGCCTCCTGCTCCAACCACTGTGTGCGGCATCTCAGAACTCCAGGGTGGGATTCTAAAATATATCTACGATGACATGCTCTATTTTTCACATGCAGTTTTTAACTGAATTTTCCCCAGTTGACTCAACAGATGGCTCAATTGTTTTCTCTGTTGTTATACCTTTGGATGAATTCTTGTTTAGTATTTGTATTTTTGTTTTACTCTGTTGCCCTGGATAGAGTGCCGTGGTATTACAACTCTCAACAACCTCAAACTCTAGTGCTCAAGTGATCCTCTTGCCTCAGCCTCTCGTGTAACTGGGACTAGAGGTGCCCACCGCAACCCCTGACTATTTTTAGAGGTGGTGTCTTGCTGTCGATCAGGCTGGTCTCAGAAGTCCTGAGCTCAAGCAATCCACCTGCCTCAGCCTCATAAAGGGCTAGGATTACAGGTGCTGAGCCACAGCACTGGGCATTCTTGATTGAGTCTCTGTATTTTTCTTTTTTTGCTAGGCTACCTTATTCTAGAATTACCATTAACATGCATGTCTTAGGAGCCTTGGGTTAAACTTCATTGACACAAATTCTGACAAGTTGACCTTTACGTAATTCAGAACTCCCATGTAGAGTTATTGCTATAACTCCTATTTATTTTTTCAATATAAACTTTTAATTAAAAACAAGAAAAGAAAATGTAAGTATTTTGGTAAGGCTTACTCAAGACATTTGACTTGAACCAGCCAATCTGCTTAATAAATGTGGCAGGGGTCAAGATGGTAATGCTAGGTAAATAGCCTTTGTAATGCTAGGTAAATAGCCGTTTTACTGGAATTGTTCATCTGATTTAATTAGGAGCTTCATTGAAAATATATATGTTCATGTATGCATGTTTGACAACTGTAGTAGCCTTGGGCAATGGGAAATTTTAACATATACAGTTTAGAACTGTAAAGTAACTGAGCTCCCCACATTTACTATATAGCACATCTTCACAGCCTTAGCAACTACTCTTAACAGAATTTGCTGCCATGCTACACAGTCCCAGTGTCCCCATCAGGCAGCAGTGTCAGCATACAATAATCCTTTAAATTGGTGCACAGGAAGGAGAGAATACAGTTATGCAAAAGGCAGATTAAGCCAGGCATGGTAGCTCCTGCCTGTAATCCAAGCACTATTGGAGGCTGAGATATGAGAACCACTTGAGCTGAGTAGCGCAAGACCACTCTAGGCAAGAGTGAGACCCTGTCTCTACTAAAAAATAGAAAAATCAACAGGGCACAGCGGCACAGGCCTGTAGGCCCAGCTACTCGGAAAGTTGAAGCAGAAGGATTTCTGGAGCCCAAGAGTTGAGGTTGATGTGAGCTAAGCAGATGCCATGGTACTCTAGTCTGCACAACCTTGAGATTCTGTCTCTAAAAAAAAGATATATATATATTTATATGTGTGTAAACATATATATATATCTTATATATGTATATGTTTATGCATATATATAGGTATACACACACACACACATACATATATATGCAGTTTAGTAAGCCTTTATTATATAGTGGCTCCAAAGCTAATGTTGCAAACCAGAGGGTTAGCAAGGCAGTCCACCAGTGGAAAATTTGCAAGATGCTTTCAAAGGACAATAGCAAGGAACAGAAAAAATGCATGGTAGCTGTTGGCTGCCCATTAACTTCCATGGGGCTATGATACATGAGCTATTTTCTTAAATCCTCAGTTTGTACATTGATTAGAGTATAAATTCATCTAACGGAAGATGGGGAAGCTTCTCAGGAAATTTAAAATTATCATATAAATAATAGAAGAGAAAGCTTCGCTAACACGTCAGGTTGTCTTCTGGCCCTTTCTCTCTGTTCTAGTTTCCTAGATAACATTGTCTGTAAGAGAGCACCCGGAAGGTCACATGTGGAAAGGCGCTGTAAGCAACTCAGACTTCAGGCACAGCAATGTGCAACGCATTACAGGGAGGATGGAGAGGAGTCTCTGAGCCACCAGGGGGAGACATCACCACGGAGCACAAACCAGCTACACACGCGTGGTAGCTGTAGGAGAAAGTGCCCCGGGAGGGCTTCCCCTCCATCTCCTCCAGTTGCCAAACTCCAGAGGTGAATATGGCAAGGGCTAAACTCAGATTTACCACTTAGTTAAGTACCCTAATTTTAACTTTGAAACTCCACCTCTCATACTTACGTGAATTACACTTACAAGAGAATTATTCATTGTTCGTTTTTTTTTAAAATAATTTTGTATTTTTCTAAATACAAAAATTTTTGTAATTTATGCATATGTTGATAGTTTGGTGTCACCTTTCAGATGGGGTAAGATAAAGCATCTTTTCCCATGTTTAAACTACCCTCTAGCTAACCAGAAACTACAAAATTTACAGAAAACAATAGAAAGGCCTGGGTTGTCAATGAAGGTGTCATCAATATCCCAATATTTGCTGGGAGTGTACTGTAATAAAATTTTGTAAACAATAAAAATAAGAGGCTGCCTGCTTGCATGGGGGGAGAGCTCTTTGAGGAAATCAGTCTAATGGCTCCTGAAACAGTTGGAAAAATAATTACCTATGTAACCATTTTGTACCAAGTAAATAATAAGCACATTGGGAGCAGAGAGAAAGGAAAACCTGTATTCCTCTGTTGTGAGCAAACTTAGAAGCGACTTGAAGCAGTTGAGGTTAAGAAAAGCAAGAGCACAAAACTGCAGATCAGGGGTAGCAAGGAAGACAGGCAAGGGGTTGACAGAGCATCAGTAGAGCAGCATTACTTTGAATAAAATGTGCTTTATGAAAGGCAAGGACAAGGAGTGCTTTTGTTTAATTGCCCCCCTTTTGTCATACTTCCAACTACTCTAACCCCTCACATCCCCACAGGTCTTTATATTCCTTTCTGGGCATCCAGAACTTTCCTAAATTCCATCTGATGAGATCATTTTGCTCATTCTTCCAAAACCTTTTGTGTTGGCTGGAAGGTGTGCTGTGTTGGAGGTGGTACTAAGAGCAGAAACTTGGCCAGTGCTGGGCATCTGCCTGGGCACTTTCCCTCCATCGTCTGCTCAGAATGTGTCACCTTGACTTCTAAGCCACTTCTAAACACATGGAGGAAGGCTGTTTGAGAGAAAAGGTGAACATTCATGGACAAGTGATTTGTAAATTATTGGTATAGGAATCCATTTTGATTCTCATCATGCATTTATAGGAATTACTCAAGTTAAATGTACCACAGCTTGTTAACCAATGTGCAACTAGTCATTTGAGGTTGCTTTTTACAGTTGTTATATTTAACGTTCATTTAAAACCTATTTATGATAATATAGTCTGCCATCTTCACATATATACTTTTTTTTAAGGAAGTTTTTCAAACATTCACCAATATAGCACTCAGTTGTTTCCTCTGTCTTATACTATTGAATGGATTTTTGTTTACTCTTTGCATTCTTGACTGAATCTTTACATTTTGTCTTTTGACAAGATTACAGGAATCTATTCCTTAGTGTGCAGATAGATCAGAGAAACCAAAATATGGAGATTAAGATTATTAAAGAGAGAAGAGAACAGTAAGTAGATTATATTCTTTTTGAAATAGATGTTCTCGTACCTAGTCATCTTATATTAGCATCATATTCAATGTACTTAAAAAAACAGTAGAAATGGAAGCCTAATAAAAAGAGATAATATTTGAATGACAGAGACAGAAACTTCTTAATAAAATAAAAATATTTGAAAACATTACTAAACTTTTCCCCAACTTCTGTAAAAATTATTTAAAATCAAGTAAAATGTTCTACTTAATACCAAAAAAGTCTATACAACCATGCTCAAAGAAAACAAATAAAACAAATCATGATATTTTAGATACTATTTCTTGAATTAGTAAGAAAATATACTATATTTATCAATTATTTCCATTCATATGATTGTTTTAACAACTTTTACTACCGCTTAACAATGTATTTGTGCCCCAATAGCACAACGCAACGCATTGTAGTTTTGTGAGGTTTGTGGTAATAAATCTGTCATTTACCAGTGTTTAGCAACTAATTTTCAGACATTCCTAATGCAGAGCATATCCTATTAAGTTTAAAAATTCATTAAAGTTTTTATGTGCCAGATGGCACAATGTAAGAAATGTTTGAAGTACACAGCAATTAAAACTCTTAAACATAAAATGGCCTAGCTGTCAATTTGTTATATATACTGCATGTTAGAGCATCAGAAAATGCTGGCTAGATAACATCCATCTGTTGATACGTTGAATTTCTAAGAATATAAGTAAATAGATCAGGCTTGAGACAAATTTACATTCTTACGCCTAAAGACAACAAAACCTTTCATTTAGTTTTCCAATGTTATAAGGCACAATTGCATTTCAAACTGGAAATGCTCACAAAGTTGAAGACAACCAAGTATTTGGAAATTTATCTTCAGAGACCAATTGTTTGATTTGCCTAGGAATAAAAATGCACTTAAAAAGTGCTCTCGAATAACTTATGAAGAGCAAGTATAGTGTGGAATCACAAAGAAGGTAAATTTCACATTTAACATAGTATTTAATAGGCCGGATTTTACATTGGAAGAGTAATTCCTTTGAGTCCATCCTGATTATATTTACCCAAACATACTTTTTACAAATGACAATCTACAAATTAGTTCAATTATGTAGTTAAAAACATATTCATCCAGCACTCAGTTCTAAGACTTACTTGAATGTTCTGAGAATGCATTATTCACTCACACATTAATCTATTCTCTTTTAATCATTAACTAAAGCTCAGTTTGCCTTTTAACTTCATGCCACTAGATGAAAATGCCCTCCCAAATCCAGAAGATGGTCAATTACCTTAAACCCTCTGTTTACTCAAAATAGGTATTAAATAGATATTTAAACTATCCTTGTCATAGGAGGAACCTAATGGGATTTTAAATATGTTTTTCTTCTTCTCTATAAAGAAATAACATATAATAAAAATAATTTAATTGCACTCTGTTTAGTATTTACCAGTCACTATGCACTCACATTTTTGTTTTATTTCTGTATCATACCCCTGCAGTTATATATCATGACGCAAAGTTTCCAGAAGGAGAAACTGAAGCCTAGGGAGATTAGTTAGCTCGCTCAAGGCCACAGAGCTAGCACCTTGAAAACTAAAATTTATAACTTGCTGTTTAATTTCCAAAAGGCGTTTTTTGTGAAAGTGGCCTCTGGATTCAGATTATCGGATCTGCAAACCCAGAGGACAAGTACCAGCAGCATTTCTTTGGGCAATGAGTAGAAATTTTTAGAAGCGTGAGTGTTTCGATCTGTACTTCATATGAATGTAGCAAATATCATGAGCTTTCATTTTAAAAAACTATGCTAGGCTTTCTAAAAGAGGAATAAATACTCAGGATAGCATAGTCTTGTTGGAAAATAGGAAGCTTGCATAGAAATGGTTGAAATATGCCAAATCGTAACAATATGCTGAAATATATGTATACACATACACACATGCAAGTTAAATATAAATATGGTTTCAAATGACCATGAAGAAGAATTAATTAAAAGTCTATAGAGGCACTTGGTTTCATAGCTTGGAAATGAGATTTTAAAATTTAGTAGTTAAAATTCTGGATAATTGTCTTAAAATATAGACCATTTGAAAAATGGAAAATAGAATCCTAGTATGCTATGGGAGCTATGAATATTAAGTATTGCTTACTTCACTATATAATGATAATAGAAAATCCACTCACAGTATCAAACTAAAAAAAAAAAAAACTTGTATGTGTAAATCAGACGGAGATTGCAAACACTTTCAGGGTTTTAGCTAAACTGTGCTAGGAGAAATACACAAGAGGATGTGGTCACCTTTATCTTTTCATATATGCTAAAGCCATCATCTAGTTATATCCCATGACTTTAGGCACAATGCAAAATAACTCCCAAAAGTACTATCATAAAATTTTAATAAAATATTATTATGTAACCCTTACAGCCTACATATTGGTCCTGTACTACAGAAAACATTTTAGTGAGATGAGTAAGATTTATATGAGACTAAAATAACGTCTCAATTTAGAGTATTATCAAGTAATATAGTTTCATATTATTGATATCTTATGACTGATATCAAGAGACAGTGAAATAAAAATAAGATTTAAACAATAAAGTGAAACTCAGATGTTTTGAATTCAATAAAAATCTTCAATCTCATTTGACCACACCAATATTCATGCATTAACTTGAAGAAATTTTCTAGGAATTTATTTCATGAAATATTATCCATATACATAAAATACTTTCCCAGGATTCATGGCAATATATATGAACACTTATTTACTTTGCAAAAATAATATAAGTAACCAATTTCCCCAACCAATAAAAAAAAATTACATTCAAAGAAAAGTGTTTAAGTGATTATCAAATATGTCATAAAAATAAACACAAAATGCCTCTGTTCTTCTGTTTCCTCTTCTCAGAAGAATTATACTAATTTATGAAATTATGAAATATATAATTAGTAATTGAAGTACATTGTATTGAATTTCAGTAATAAGCAAAGATTTTTAGAAAGATAAATAGAAAAAGGATTTATAGAGATCATGTTTCATGAAATAAATGTAACTAACTTTACAGAGATAACACTTTAAATATGTATTATGTCGCTGAAAACTGTTAGATATTTTAAGATATTTTGAATATAGCAATAAATTATGAAAGGTAAAACTGAATAAAGAGATTCATTTTTCTTAAATTGATACAGTTAAAATACCGCTTAAATGATTGAGCACAATCATTAATCAAGTAAAAATATTATGTATGACAACTTCTATCTAAAACACATATAAAATTGCTAAGAGCCCTAAATAATAATATTATGTACATGTGATGTTACAAGTCTTGTGTGTGTTTTGCTTTTTGAAAAAATATTGGCAAGGTAGTAAACTAACAGGAGATCAATATCCATAATATAGAAGGAACTCAAACATCTCAATAGCACGAAAACAAAAAGTCCAATAAATAATGTGCAAATTACCTGAGCAAATGTTCCTCAAAAGAAGAAATACAAATGGCCAACAAATATTTGAGAAAATGTTCAATATCATTAATCATTAGGGAAATGCAAATCAAAACCAAAATGAGGGATTATCTCAGCCCAAATTGGATGTCAGCATAACAAAAGAAGATGAAAAATGTTGAAGGGGGTTGTAAAGTAAAGGAAGCTCACATTACACGCTGTTGGTGGAAATAGAAACTAGTACAGCCACTAGGAAGAACAGGAAAATCTCTTCTCAAAAACTACAAGTAGAACTATCGTATGATCAGCGTGTGGAAGAGATACCTGTGCTCCGGCATTTACTGTAACACTATTCACAGTAGCCAAGATATGGAAACAAGCTCGGTGTCCAACAACAGAGGAATAGACACACAAGGGAATACTACTGGCCTTAACAAAAGAATGAAACTGTCATATGCAACCACATGCACAGAACCAGAGGGCAGAATGTGAAGGTCAATGAGCCAGGAACAGGAAGGTAAGGCCAGGAACAGGAAGTTAAGGCCAGGAACAGGAAGTTAAACATCGCACGTCCTCACTCGTATATGGAAGTTTAAAAAAGTCGAACTTCTAGAAGTAAAAGTAGAACATAAGATACTAGAGGCTAGAGAGGATTGGAGGAAGGAAAATGGAGATTTGTTTAAGGATACAAAATTATATAAAAGGAATTAGGTCAAGGCCCTGCAGTAGTGCAGTACTTTAGTCATACTATATATATATATATGTGTGTGTGTGTGTGTGTGTTTTACACATACCTATATATATAGTTTCAAATAGCTGGAAGGCAGATATTGAATGTTTCAAACTCAGAGAAAAGAAAAATGTTCGATATAACGGATATGATAAGTATCCTAATCAGATCACTATAAAACATAAGTAGGGCAATATCACTAAGTGCTTTATAAATATATACAATTATTATGTGCCAAAAAAAAATGGAAAGAAAGAAATTAAATTTATAGCTGACAGCTGAGGGGACAAAAAAAATCAATAAATAAAGTAGATTGTATTTTCCAAAACCTCAATGGTATTGTTCATTCTTCATGTTCTTTCAAAAACTTGACATCTGCCATCAAGAATACAAGTTTATTTCCTCTTGTCTTATCCTGTGGCCTGTCGGTGGTAATTTGTTTTTTAAAGATTAAACCTGGACCTTCACATGTTGTCCTTCAGCTGGTCCTTTGCATCCCAGTGACAGGTGTATCTCTTTTATTCTCCATCAGTCCATGGCCCCTTTTCTTAAACCTTGATGCTGATGACCAGGAGAAAGTTACAGTTGTTAACTGGCTCCCTCCCCACCCCCCACCTCCTGTGCATTGCTGCACAACCACACTCATAGGGTATGTTCCGGACTGTGTCCGTCAGCATCTTCATCTTCCATTTGTGTCACGTGAGTTCATAATCAATCATGCAACACTCATTGTGCAATACAGTAAAGTGTGGAGTTTATTTTGCAAGCAAATACTGTGTCCTTGTATTTTACTTCAAGTAAAAGTTCAAAGTTATCATCAAAACTTTCCAATTAAATTGTGCCTAATGTAATGGAGATAGTTTTTAGTTTAATGGATTTAGTGCAGAGTTTCAAAGCAATGAATGTACATTAAGAAAAGAAATGACTTTTCACAAATATAGATGTCAAATCCAGAATCTGAGCTACTGAAACATGATGTTTGAAGGTGAGTCCTGGGCATTGGTCAACTTAAATTTAACAGCTTCAACTGTGATGCTCATCCCTGTGAAGAGTCATCTTTTGGGATTATCAATGTATTTGGAGATTTGGAAAACACTTAAGCCATATTTCTCACGAATATCATGGGTCTATGTAGAAAGAATTAGTATAAAGCAAACTTTCTCAAGCTAAAAATTGAAACTGAGAGGTCTTTTAAAGGGAGTCTACTGAGTTGAAATCCACATAACATAAAATAAATTAAAAGAAACAATTTAGTGACATATAATTCACTCACAATATTGAACAACCATCACATCACAATGGGAGATTGTGGCTCATGCTTGTAATTCTACACTCTGGAGGCTGAGGCAGATGGGTTGCTGGAGCTCATGAATTCAAGAGCAGAGGAGCAAGAGTTAGACCTGATCTCTACTAAAAATAGAAAAACTAACCAGGCGTCAGGAGACTGCAGTTCCACATACTTAGGAGGCCATGGCTAGTGGATCACTTGAGTTCTAAGGTTTCTGAGAGCTATGTTGATGCCACTGCACTCTAACCAGGGCAGACTCTGTCTCCAAAAAACAAACAAAAACGCAGTTAGCATCATTTAGTCTAAATCTGCAGTGCCTAATCCCTGGGCTGTGGACGGCGAGCAGGTTAGGAACCAGGCCACAGGGCAGGAGGCGAGTGCTGGTTGAGTGAGCAAAGCTTCGTCTGTGTTTACACCTGCTCCCCATCGCTCCCTTCACTTCCTAAGCTGTGCCCATGTCAAATCAGTGGTGGTGTTAGATTCTCATGGGAGTGCAAACCCCACTGTAAACTGCATGTGTGAGGAATCTAGTCTGTGTGCTCCCTATGAGAATCTAATACTTGATAATCTGAGGGGGAGAAGAGGGCATATGCAACACACTTTGGATGTTACTGTCTCACATCACCACCAGATGAGGACTGTCTAGTTGCAGAAAAATAAGCTCAGGGCTTCTACTGATGCTGCATTATGGTCAGTTGAATACTAATTGATTTATATATTACAATGTAGTAATAATAGAAATAAAGTGCCCAATAAATGTAATGAGTTGAAATATCACCACACTCCTCCACCCATGCCATCCCCAGGTAGCAGAAAAATTGTCTTCCACGAAACCGGTCCCTGGTGCCAAAAAGGTTAGGAACTGCTGGTCTAAATCACTCTTTCACTGACAGCAACATGTCTTCATTCAATTCAAAAGAATGCTATCTTTCTGATGCTTTCGTTCTTTCTTTTTCTTTCTTGGCAACTCTGGATGTGCCTGTCCAATAACACAGTGTCATCTGGCTTTTTGTTATGACTGTATATTGCATTATGTATAATACATGGAAAGGAGCAGGGCTAATGTTGATGAGCTCAAGGAACATCTTCTCGAAGTGGATTTAGAAATACAACTAGTTTTGTTTGCAATATGAAAAGACAGGAGGAATGTTATGGAATGTCCTAGGAGGACCCTCTAATACAAGGAAGTGTGTGTTTCACTCTCTTTCTCTTTGGTATAGACAGTTACAAACATGGGCCAGAATTCAGTTTGGGGGGCTCCTTGGAGATAGTCTTCTGCCAAAGACCTTGTAGCCTATCATTCAACACTTAGAATTCTTAAATTTAAATTTCCTATCTTACCTCAGGAAACATGACTTCCTAATCCAGATCAGGTATAAAAGCCCACATGGAAGTTATGAGAACAGAAAGATGATTCCTGCCTATTCAGTCATCACCTCAAGAACAAAAGTCATTTGTTAGGATGAAAAGAATGCTGGAGTAAGAAGGGTAAGTATCTAGTGCTTTACTCTTCCCTTCTGCATAAAGGATCTAAAATGTGTTGTATGGTACCTGTAGTAATTATATGTAAATAGTCATGATTGAAGGTCAAATAAAAGGATGCTGTCCCTCTCCGTTTGGGGTTGGTTTTGGTATCCGTCACAGTGGCACCTGGTGGTGGGAATACTGACTTATACCAAAACACATTTCACAGAGAGGAACTCCGATAACAAAGCAGGTAGATTATCTGCAGGTCCCTAGGAAGTCCTGAGAATTTTTTTAAAGACTTTTTTTCAGCGTTTTAGGATTATAGGAAAATTGGGCAGATCGTGCAGAGAGTTTTCATGCACTCCCTCTCTTCACTTCCCATTTTGGTTTCTCCTGTTTTTAACACCTTGCAGAAATGTGGTACATTTGCTTAAATTGTCAAACCAATATTGATGCATTATTATTAAATAAAGTTTGTAGTTTACACTAGCACTCTTTATATTGTAAAGTCTAGGGGTTTTGACACATGTACAGGGATAGGTGTCTATCATATGTATCATGCAGAACATATTCACATCTTTAAAAAGTCCCTGTACTCCATCTTTTCATCTCTCCCTTCCTCCCTTCCCACAACCTCTGGCAACCACCAGTTTTTTGCTTTCTTCATAGATTTGCTTTTCTAGAATGGCAATTTGAGATTGGCTTCTTTCACTTAACCCTATGCTCTTAAATTTCCTCCATGTTTTTTTTCAGGACTAGATCATTTTCTCTGTTTCAGAATAATCTTCCATTGAATGGATGTACCACAGTCTGCATATACATGTACTGAAGACAAACATGTTTTTTCCAAGTTTGGGCCATTATACCAGGCGCAGTGGCTCACACTGGCAATTCTAGCATTCTGGAAGGCTGAGGTGGGCGGTTTGCTTGAGCTCACAAGTTCAAGACCAGCGTGATGAAGAGTAAGACCTTGTCTCTACTAAAAATGGAAAAAAATTATTGCTGGAGCCTAAGAGTGTGCTGTGAGCTATGACACCATGGTAGTCTCTCCAGGGTGACTGAGTGAGACTTAGTTTAAAAAGGAAAAAAAAAACTCCATGTGAAGGTTATTGCATCAAAATATATTTGGAACTCATGGAACTAAATACCACGGAGCATATTTGTTGGATGGATTGTACGGCCAGAATATGTTTAATTTTTTTAGAAAAATAACTTTTCAAAATGACTATGTCACTTTTTAAAACCCTCAGGGTGAATGACAGTTCCTATTTTTGTATTTCCTTACTGTCATGTTGTCGTTCTTTAAAAAATTCAGATATTATAAGTGTGAAGTGGTATCCCATTGCAGTTTGGGAAATTGAAATGTTTTTAAAATTTTGTTAATTCACTGTAATTTAATTCAGTTTGTTAGAAGTGGGATCTCATTGTACTCAAGACTATAGTGCGGTAGCATAATCATATGCTCAAATTCCTGGCCTCAAGCAGTCCTACTGCCTCAGCCTCCTAGGTAGCTGGGCACACACCACCACACCTGGCTAATATTTTTATTTTCTTTTTCTTTTTCTTTGTAGAGACAGGGTCTCCCTCTGTTATTCATGCTGGTTTTGAACTCCTAGCTTAGGCAATCTTTCTACCACAGTGACCCAAAGTGCCACTCTGCTCAGCCAAAAATTGAAGGTTTTTAAAGAGTCAAATATACAGCACATTGGAAGATGGTTTAGCAGCTTCGTGTGGTCTTATTTTTAGTTTTTCTCTATTGATGCACATTTAAATTATTTCTAGTATATAATTATCACAAATAGTGTTGGCATTAACAATTTTCTGTAACTTTCTGTGCATTTGAATTTTTAAAGGCTATGATCAAGAAATGAATTAAAATTACTGAGTTGTACGATAGTAGGAGAATTGTGTTGGGCATTGAAATCAGCCCTTAAATCTGAAATATCAGCAGAACATGAGAATATTCATTCTCCCACAGCCTTTAAAACTGACCTACCAAACGATTTAAATTCTATTAATCTGATGGCAAAATCCGAAGGACACTTTGTTTTATTTTGCATTTACTAGTTTAGCTGAATAACTTTTCACTTTTCAAATGGTTTTAATCCTGAGCATATCTCTTCCATGAATTGCCTGTTGATGTTATTGACTCATAATTCTATTTGAATGTATATCTTTCATGCATTATATCGATTACAGAGCCCATGGATCAAAATTATCTACTTCATAACACAGAGATTAAACTCCCCTTCTCACGTGTCACATTTTTTTACCTAAAAATGACTCTCAAGATATAAAACTCTCTACATGGAAAGCAAAAACAAAGGCTATAATGAAATGAGAAGAAAATAAACACTTTAAATAAGAAGTATGGTTAATGCCTTTAGAAAAATAAAAGGTGATATTCCTTTATGAAACAAAAAATATTTAAACAAATCAATTAGTAGACAAAAAAGCATTTCAGAAAATATAATCAACATGAAAAAATTTTAAATCCCTAAATACATTAAAAATATAAACCTGTATTAAGAGATAAAAACTATTAGATAAAAATAATAAACTTAAAGGATCAATCTGTGAATACAAAAGTCTAAAAATAAATAGTGAAGAAAAGATGAACTGCAAAGAGAGGGGAAAAATCTATCAAATAAATAACAGAACAAACTCTCACAGTGCTTGAAATACATTAATTTTTATTTTTTAAAACTTATACAGGAATTTTCTTAGTAGTTTTATTTATTTTCATTTATTTAATGTTTGTTTATTTATTTATTTACTTTGAGATAGATACTACATTGTCACCCTCGGTAGAATGCTATGGTGTCATAGTTTACAACAAACTCTTGGGCTCAAGTAATTATCTTTCTTCAGCCTTCCAAGTACCTGGAGTTACAGGCTCCTGCCAGGCTATTTTTTTGAGACTGGGTCTTGCTCTTGCTCAGGCTGGTCTTGAAACTGTGAACTCAGGGCAATCCACTGGTCTTGGCCTTCCAGAGTGCTAGGATTACAGGCATAAGCCACCTAGCCCGGCCTGAATTAATTTTTAGATTGAATAGATGCTCCATGTATATCCCTCTCTCCTGCTGAAATGACTCATACCAAGCACATTATTACAAAAAACTCAGAATATAAAGTACAAAGAAATATTATAATGCACTGATATAATGAATACAAAATCAAAAATAGCAGTTGAATATGATAAAAATATACTTTCTAAATTTAGTTGCAAAACTATTTCCAAAATAGAATTTTATAAGAAATATGAACCTAGAACCTTACTTTTACACAAGATTTTTAAAAAGGTCTTTCTCAAGCATATTTTTCAAGATGCTACAGGAATACATCATAAATGAAAGTGATGCCTTATAATATGAATAATAGCTACTGGCCATGGTGGCTCACACCTATAATCTCAATGCTTGGGAAGTCAAGCAAGGGGAATTGATTGAGCCCAGGAGTTTGAGACCAGCCTGGGAAACAAAGGAAGACCCCACCTCCAAAAACCTTAAAAAACTTACCAGTCTTGCGGTTTTGGCCACCCTGGGAGGGTGAGGCAGGATTGCTTGAGCTCAGGAGTTTGATATTCCAGTGAATTATGATGACATCACTGAACTCTAGCCTAGGAGACAGAGCAACATCCTATCTCAGAAAAAGAAAAAATGATAGTGAAGGGTGAAGGAGGAGATGTCTAGATGACAAATGAGAACCAGGCCTGGAGAGCAACAAGATTGACAAGAGTCGGGTCACAGAGTTCACTGCTATAATATTGACTGACCATATGACATAAAGTTATAATCTATCTTCATTTGGAGAATAAAAGGAGACTCTCTGTAGAGATACTGGGCCATTGCTGAATAAATCAAATAAAAATAACCATTAATGTTTAATTAAACAGCTAATGTTTTTCATAGCGTTTCCTTTGTAGTGTGAAATTCAGGAAGTGAAGGATAGAAGATTTTGATGTTCATTAAGTCTCACAGACAGTTTGACTTTTTAAACTATGTGCATATATTATTTTAATAAAAACAAATTTAAAACATTGTAGATACACTTGATAATTAGAAAGATAAAAAATAGTCTGAGACAGCTGATAAAAACTGACCTCATTAACACATAACAAAAGCCTGAGCTGTGATGTTCTTCTGTTGAACATAAATTATTTCGCAGAACTTCAATACAAAGTTATATTATAAATACAGTGGATTGCAACAAGTTCATTATCCAACCATATCTGAAATCAGCGAAAAAAACAGAAAACTGTGCAACCAACTCAAATGACCAGATAATGATGCTTCTTCTCTATCAATGGCAGTCTTAGCCATGAATTTTCCCTCCCATTTTCTAGTTCAAAATTTTAGATACACAACTCAGTCCTTTTGAAAAATTTGGCCTTGGATTATTAAAATTGGATTTTAAAATTCATACAGGAACATTTCTACTTCACCCTGAGATTTTGAGAGAGACCAGATTTGTGTTCTCAGATGAAACAAACAAAAAACATACAAACATGTTTATCTGTGGTGTCAAGACACTGGCATCAGGCAATAAAGGGCGCTGGTCCCTACGAGCAGAGACCCAAATGAAGTGAGCCCTGTACTTGTGCCAGGTCACTGCCTTAAGAGAAGTTCTAGAAAGATAGATAGATAGAGAAGGGAATCCTAAACAAAATCCAGCAGATTATTTAAGATAATTCTAAACATCCTGGAAAAGCAAAGCAGCTAGGGTTCACAGGGAAAAGTAGAAGATGGAGAATGGGACGCAAAAAGAGAACTGCAGAGACATTCAGAGGCTTCACCAATAAATAGTCAGATCCGTGCAGGAAGGAGAGGTAAGTAAAGAATGACTCCAGAGGATTCGCGGCAACAGTGACTGGGAACAGCGTGAAAAGAATGACTGTTCCCAACAAATGAAGGGGAATATCTTATGATTCACAATCCCTTGAGCAGAGTAACCGAGAAAGGTTGTATGTCAGTAGTGGGGAAGAATTCACTTTAGATCACGTATTCTCAACAGGAACACTATCACCCATCAGGCTGCAAATAGTGGTTCATTGCAGGTAGGAAATCTTAGGTATCACACTATTTTATATGCCGCTAGAGAATCACAGCACAGAAATGAATGTTTCCTATATTTGCAGCACTAAAATTTCATAGAGGAAGAGTTATTAGAAAAAAAATTCCTAAAAGGCTTCTTGGAAGATAATAAAAAAACATTACTAACCCATTGCCTTTATATTGATCACTGCTTCAGTTTCATCTAAAAGACTGGAAAGATTTAAAATATTTTCAGTAACTTAACTACATTCCACTATAAAGCTTAAGAATATTTACAAGAATACAAGACTATCCAAACCTGAGCAAGAGCAAGACCTCCTGCTAAAAAACCCAAAAAAGGTAGCCAGGCACTGGACATTTTGGGGGGGTGCCTATAGTTCCAGCTACTTGGAGAGGCTGAAGCAAGAGGATTGCTTGGCACTAAGAGTTTGAAGTTGCTGTGAGCTATGACACCAAGGCACTCTACCCACAGTGACACAGTAACACTCTATCTCAAAAAAAAAAAAAGAAGAAGAAGAAGAAAGAAAGAAAAAGATAAAAACAGAAGTATCCAACACCCAGCAGCAAAATGTTACAATATCTGTCATTAAAAAAACATTATTAGGTATGCCAAATAATAGCAAAAAAATTTCTACTCTTCAAAAGTTATTGTTAGGGGCCAGAAAAGATAAGCCATTGTCTAAGAAAAATTATTTGCACATCTTATATTGAGTAAACAACTTCTATCCAGAATGCATAAAAAACTCCAAAACACAGTTTTTAAGAAAACAAATATAACAATAGAAAATAGGCAAATAAGTTGAACAGACACTTAATCAGAGGTAGAAAACAGACAAGATAGAGTAACAATGACAAATAAGCTAAATACACAGAAAGATGGCGATCATTAATTATTAGCAGATTGCAAATTAAAATGACAATGAAGCTGGATACACATTTTAAGAATGGCTAAAATTAAAAGTCTGATTATATTGAGTTTCGGGGAAACATGCAGGACTTTTATAGGTGGATGTGGGAATGCAAAATGGCAAAACCAGTTTGCCAACCAGTTTGAGAGGTTCACAAACATTAAATACATGCGTAATATACGGTCTAGATTTTGCACACTAATGCCTTTACTCAAAAGCAGTGAAAGCATGTATCCACACTAATGCATTTATTCAACACTGATGCATTTACTCAAAAGCAGTGAAAGCATATATCCACAGACAGAGTTTGCCACGCATTTTGTACACACAGCGTGTCATGTCTTCTATTGAACGACACTGGCCTGTCTTTCGTGCAGACATTGTCAGGAATGTCTTAAATATTGTGCATCCAGGCTTTTGTTTTTATTCTTACCTTAAATATTTTGCATTCACGCTTTTATTTTTTCGATATACCATATAAATTCAATAAAGTTATTATTTTTACCATAGTAATTGATGCTTAAATCACTTAAATACCAAAATGACTTCCATTTATTTTAGTTTGAAAATTGGTCAGCTCCTCAATGGGTCAACCTGGCTTCTGGTCAGTTGATTTAAGAACAAATCTGTTCATATGTCCTTAAGATCATCTGACTCAAGATATACATATTTTTTCAGTTCTTGTAATGCTTGTTATTATGTACATTTTTATTTGGTAGGTTTGAATGTCAAAGTACCAAAACACAGATATAAATTTCTTGATAAGTTTTCTGAACAGTGGATATGTATAGAAGAAGAGTTTTTTCAAACTCTTAGTACATCACATGGAAAGTCAGATATAAATTAGCACATACTAACAGTTAAGCTGAAAAGATAGATGATTTCCTTAACTAAAACAAAAATGTGATTTACCAATGTTATTTAAGTGATTTATCAAAAAGTGTGATTTAAACATTTTTTATTAAGAGAAATAAAGGTGAGAAAAAGATAAAATAATCACAAGAAAAGATGTCACAGTCTTCTAAATCCTATGTCATTATCAGTCTTAGCTCAAACTGTGTGATCATATTTCTACCAGAAGCATTTCTGAATGCAAAAAGATGAGCAAATTTACAAGTACAAAGACGAAATAAGCTAAATTAATGAACCATTATTATTCCTTCTATTTATTGCATAATAACGGGTGCAAGTAACCACAATGCAGAAAAGAAATCCCTTTGATTTGCAATGTTTTTCCATGGAAAAGTTTTGCTTAAAAGCCTGTAGCAAATAGTATCTCTTACAGATAAAATGTTAGGAACAGTAGAAAAGTTCTGCAATGTGTCTCTAATGGAGCTAATAAGAAAAATTTAGAGCTTTAGAGCTAATAATAAAAATCATACTGTTGCTGTCAGTGTAAAGGAACAATGTTTATTTCATGTTGAAACAAGGCATCGAGGACTCTCTTGGAAATGTTGAGTGTCCTGCACATATTCTGTATAATGACACTCAACAGCTTTTGACATTCTCCCTATTGGCACTGAAGTGATTGTCATGACATATTAGTTTTACTTCATTCATATGTTTTGAACCAAACGGTTTAAGAATGTTTGTAATTTTGTCAGCATTCTGTATTCTTGAATTATTTTCTGTTTTTTTAAAAAAAACACAAACTTTTAAAAACAAATAGAATCCTCCTTTTATCTGAAGTACTTCATTATGCTTTAATTCCAAATTAAAAGTACCCAAACTTGTTCACTTTTAAAAATAATCAATTGTTTAAAAACTACTAACTTATTGCGCATAGCTTTGAATATATCTTTAGCAATGCAAACTGAAACAAAAATAAAGTAGATTATTGAAATGTTCTGTTGATTAAAGGAAATTGTTGAAAACATTACATAAAAAGTATATTAAAAAAATTCTCTAGGGAAATATTACTTATAAAAAAGAAAGGCAATTTCAACTTAAGGCAAATAATTATTATTGTATTTGCCATCACTATTTTTGAAATGGATTTAATCCTTTTAAAAATCTGATTACTTTAAGTAGTTGTTAACTAATTATTTTTCCAATTAGGAAAACAAATAAAATAATCATATTGAGAGATATGTACTTTATTAAACAACATTGTAAAAAGTTATTGATCAAGAGAGGTTTTATCAATGCTAAGGAATCCCGAGAAAAGAAACACAGGTTAGTCCTTGAATAATAGTATTATGTTCTTCAGCAAATCGAATTTGAAACACAATTGTTTAAGTTGTTAATTTTATACCAGAAAGTTTAATATAACAGATCATAATGCTAATGTTTAACATCTTCTCATTAATAAATGTCCAGTGGATAAAAGAACAAATAAAATGAATGGAAACACTGAAAAGTAGAAATGAAACATAAGACTACAGCTTTAAGGAATTTTATACGTAAATTATGCAAAAATGAACACTTAAGGAGAGCAAGAAATAAAATTTTAAAAATATGAAATTAAGCAATTAAAAGTGATGTCAGATAAACAAGGGATAATTTTAAGTATAAGTGTGATGTGATTCTTTTGCCTGCGTGAACATATGTATAAGCAATTAGGTATAATCTAAATTTAATATTCATATTTTTATTTGCTAATATGGTAACATGACTCATACAAGAATCTTTGTATAGCTTTAATTGCAAAATCTGTAAATAACCCAAACATCCATTGTACTCATCTACTCAGGTTGCTCTAGTAAAATATCACAAGGAGGTAACTTAATAGATAGAAATTTATTTCTCACAGTTATGGAGGCAGAAAACGATGAGATGAAAGAGATAGCTAATTCGGTTTCTGGTGAAGGCTTTTCCTGATTTACAGACAGTGGCCTTCTTCACACATACTCACACGGTCTTTTCTAGAGCTCTTAAAGAGATTAAAAAAGGGAGGTAGAGAGAGAGAAAGAGCAGGAACATTGTTTGGAATCTCTTGTAGGAGCACTGATCCTATCAGATTAGAGGCTCACTTTTATGATCTCATGCAATCTGGGCTTCTTCCTTACACTCATCATCCCAAAGACAGCCATACTTGGGGAAAGGCTTCAACACAGAGACATTTTTGACGAGACACAATGTTTAGTACATAACATCCATCAACAAATAAATGGCTAAACAAACTGGCAGAGCCATAAAGCGCAATGCTAGGCCGAAAGGAGCTGTTGAGGCATCTCATAATCCGAGTGACTCTTTATATGATTATGTTGATGAAAGAAGGTAGCCAAAGATCCAATTTTATTGGATTTTATTCCATTATTACAAAATCTAGAAACTTCAATTGATTTGTAATGATACAGGTAGATGAGTGGTTGCCTAATGAGGAAGGAAGATGAAGAAGGAAGATCTTGGACTTATTAAGGTGTGAAATTATTCTGGAACATGAGGACAATTTTATGATTAATGAAGGTCTTCATGGCAGGCTTTTTTTTTGTTCATGCATGTTTATTATAAAATAATAAAATTGTTTACAAGGTAATTTGAAGGCCACTGTCAATTCATGAGGATCACTGTTCTTTATGTTATTGCCTGGAATTGGGATTTTTCCTCTGACCACTAATGGAGAAAGGTCGAATTTTCACCAATTTCCAGAGATACAATTTTGCACAGGCAACTTGAACCCTGAGCTCTTCACTGGGTTTTCTCAGTTCTGTAACAGTACCTCTTCACGACAAAGCACTGCTCCCTTCATATTTTCTTACTAATTGTTAAATCATAGGATTTTTTTCTAACTGGTACAGTTTCAGTAGGGACAATATGAATTTGGAGTATGTGGTTTGAAAAATTTTAAATACAAACATGACTTTTTTTGCGAGGGGATGCTTTAGACTAAGAATAGAAAAAAAAATTAAACCCTTACGATTGCCTACATCACTTATCTGGGGTGAAGAGGTTTTCAAAATTTGATTTGAACTCAAACATTGCTTTACTAAAAGTTCTTTAGTTAACACCAAAGAAATTGTGAAAACTTAAAATACTGCATTTATCAATCCATCCAAATTATATTATCCTCTCATTTTATCTTTCCTTTCCTTTCTTTTTCACCCTTTCTGCTTCAGAGTCAGAGATAACTTCTTCAGTTCCCTGTAAGAATGCAGTGTCCTCATGGAGAAAATGCTGGTTGTCCTGTAGACTTTGATCCTGTGCCATTGTTAAAGAGCCAGGACTTAAAGGAGATTGTTATTGAAGAGTTATGACTTGTCTTGGGCTCTACACTATACTGATCTCTGTCAATCACAGTATCTTTTAGTGGGTCTAAGTGATACACTTAGGTTGAAAAAAAGCTAAGTGATGGGCAGCACCTGTGGCTTATTGAGCAGGGCGCCGGCCCCATATACCGAAGGTGGCAGGTTCAAATCCAGCCTCGGCTGAACTGCAAAAACAAATCAAAAAAAGCTAAGTGTCATACTCTTGAGGAAGATTTAATAGCAACTCAATGTTCAAGGAAAAATAACATTAGGCAAGTTGAAACATTTTAAATTAAAATTTACATAAGATATATATGTAATATAGACATGTATTAGACAATATGTTTGCTTTATTTATGATATATTTAATACATGCAAACACCTTTGTCCAATAAGTGGAAAGCAAACTGGATATACTGACCAAAAGAACATGCAACTCAAATTCAAAATCTCTGAAGTTTTTCTGATACTGGAAAATATTTTTATCATGGTCACAAAATTTTATCTCTGTATTAATGTTTTTTCTTCTCTCAAAAATTTAATAAAAGAAAATAATAACTAATACAATCCCAGTTTTTCTAAGATGTTGTTCAATCATGCTGAATATGAATACACATCATAAAGTTTTCAACAAAAAATTATATAACCCTATGTAAATGGAGGATGTCATTACTATTTTGCATGCACTAGTAAATAAATAACGCTTAGGTATGAAGTAGTATTAAGTAGCTTTCATTTAACCACTAATTAATATTGCAACACTTCTTGAAAAATAAGTAATACATGTGTTTCCTTTTTCCACATTTTGCTGTACTTATAAAAATGACTTATACTTTTATGGTATTTTAAATCCAAATTGTTACAAAAATAAATTTTTTTCTTCCTAAATTTAATTTTGACTTGAACATACATCTTCCTTTCTATTTCTGTGAAGTAGAACTTTAACAATCAGTCTAAACCCCGGCTGCTTTTCCTTGACTCTCACCTTCTGTATCTTCAAAGGGAATTCAGCTCTTGGCTTCTTACGCATCAATTTTTCTTTGTGAATTTGTCTCTCTTCCCTTTCTGATCCCCACGGAGTTTGTCAGGTCTTGCTCCAGTCATCTTCCAACATCTACTCTTACAAGTCACCTCAAAAACTACAAATCTGAGTGGATTCCTTTGGTCTGGGTTCCTCCCAGGGAAAGGAGGGCTGGTGCTGCTCGGGGTCTTTCTTGTCTGTTTCGACCCTGACCCCTCCCACTGAGTCTCAGCCCGCAGTGAGCTCTTCTCTCTCCACGTTCTATTACCGTTAACATCACAGCCTCACTCCTTGCATCTTTATTGGTCTTCACTTATTTTCTTCAGGTTTGTGGAAGAATCATCATTATAGGGCCTTAGCATAGTTTCAGATACAGAGTTTAGTTTTCACAAACACTAAGCGGATGCAGACAGCCTCATTTAGTATTTTACACGTACATATGAGTAACTATACATCGCTATTCCTTATAACTACTTAATGATAAGAACTATAACTTTACAGATACATATTTGATACAATACACACGCAGACTTACCAAGAATTAATAGTATGTGAGCACTTTTCAGCCAGTTTCTGTAGGATGAAATGCTATTTATTAAGAATATTGGACATTCAATAGTTAAACAAGGCTAAAGCAAGAGAGGGCAATCAAATGAGCTATAAAACACATACATTTCTGTATTAAACTGTCTATAAACCACCAATTACATTTTATGTTTCAAGTTATTTATTATTCTCCTTAAATAGATCACCAAACCTAGCCTTGACTCTTGTACCATCACACACAAATTTGCATAAAATGAACTCTTCAGGATGTTATGATCAGGTTTAATTCTTAGCAGTGTCATGTGTCGTCGTATCATCCATTGAAACATGCAAAGTATTGCTATAGGAAAGTGAAGGGGATTTTTAAAAAGCAAGTTCCAGAATTGAATGTAAGTTTTATCTATAATAATAGCAAAAGTTTTAAAGATTCTGTCTATATAATTTAAAGAGAATGCAATGTAAAGATAAACTTCTCAGCAATGTTTTGAGACAGTAAAGTACAGATGAAGAAGTTGACATAGAGATTAAGTATCTTTCCCCAGTTTGCACAGATGGAATGTAATAAAATTGAGATTTCAACCAAACTATATTCTCTAGCGTCTGTGCTCTCAACAACTGCAATGCAGTGTCTCATGTAGAAAGCAAATGGGGAAAAAAATGAATTAACATTGATGTTCATATTTTTATATTTATATAATTAGCTAGAATCAGTGTTTCTTACTGGTGAGTGCTTTTATTTTAATATGTTAATTAATTATTTCACTTCTTAACTGAAATGTTAGTTACTGAGAACAATGAAGAAATAACAACTAATTGCATGATGACATAATATTGTCCTGAAAAGGTGTGTTTTTTCTATTAAGGGGATGTGAGATATTATAACATTGCCTATTTGCTCAAGAAGAATATCTACATCGTGAACTCTGGAAATTTCATTTAAGAGTCAATTTCGATGTCAACTTTGGATCCAAACACCATTGATTTTTATCTCACAGTTTTTGTAAATCCCCAGGGTAAGTCACTGACAAAGCTATGATTCTGCAATCTTGTACAATGTTATTGGTTTGCCTGGTCGAATTAAAGTGATTTTGAATTTGACTAGAAATTTTTATTTTTAATTGTCTGGTATTGAAAAACAGGAAGGAGTGAAGGAAGCTAGGGAGGGACGGAGGGAAGAAGGAAGGAATGGAAAGAAAGAAACTCAAGTCTACTCCCTGAGGTCAATCTTCTATACAGGTGCTTGATCTCAAATAATAATGCATATTAAAATTAGCCTGTAGTTGCTCAGCACCAGTACCTCACGGGAGCTGGTGGGTTTGAATGCAGCCCAGGCCTGCCAAACAACGACTACTACAACCAAAAAATATCCAGGCATTGTGGCGGGCACCTGTCATCCCAGCTACCTGGGAGACTGAGGCAAGAGGATCACTTAAACCCCAGAGTTTGAGGTTGCTATGAGCTGTGATGCTACGGCACTCTACCCAGTGCGACAGCTTGAGACTCTGTCTCAAAAGAAAAAAAAAATTAGCCTGTAGATAAAAAAGATTTTTTTAAGTACTAAAATAATGTAGAACTTATAGAGTCCTGAGTATCACAGCAAATAGAGGAGACAGTTTAGGAAAGTGAATAAAAGTTCAAATTCTTAACCACAGTATCCAGTTAAAATCGTAGTTCTATTGGCAACTATGTGACATTGAGTAACATTTTTCTTCTATCTCCACCTTTATTGTCACATAGATACAATAGTCACATTATAAAATGATCATAAAATTATTCAACAGATATACCTGACAAACACATTAAAAATGCCTAACTTCAGTGTTATACAATTCGTCCACATAACAAGAACACTTGTGTCCACTGATACTTTGAAATAAAAATCATAAAAACTTAGCTTGAATTTGTCATGAGGTTATATTAAGATAATATATAAAAGTACTTTGGAATGTTCCTGGCAAGTAATTTTAGCTCAAGAGGTTTCCATTTTTATTATTATCCTTATTAGTATTATTATTGATTAAATATCTTTGTGAGCTACAGTGAATTGTTGGCCTATCCTCCAGCTAAGAAATGTGATACTATCATCAAATTCTGCACTTGTAAGTTATTTCATTCAGAAAAGTAAGCTGTTAACCGTTTTGATTTTCTCATGACTTTTTCCCGTTCTTTTTTTTTTTTTCCATTCTTGAGGTCTTCTCATGGGCTGGCCTCTATGCTACAGTTGCTATGGACAGTATGATGACACAAGGAGTCAAATTGAGACTCAAGTACTCAAAAGCCTAGAAACAGAGCTACCCTTAGAAGCCAGGCAGCAAATCCACGCTAATTCGAGACTAGTCAAGAGCAGCACTCCTATCATAGTTCATGAGGCAATCAGCATATTTGTTTCATTTATTCCATTCTTGGGGTACATTGAAGATTTGGAAGCAATGTCTTATGTGTATTTCACAACTCACTCTTTGCAAAGCATTTTAACATCTATTTGCTCTTCACGATGCTCTGGAAAGGTAACGTGAACAGGTCTTGGTATAATTATTCCTAATGAACACTCCATTCAAACCAGGATCACTAGCAGAGAGATAGCGTGCAGAGACTGGGGCTAATCTTGTGATCTGAGCTTCCCTGAGCCAGTGTCCTAACCTGTAAGCCCCATGCAAGCACACCTATTCACTCTGAGGTTGCTGTGAAGACAGCAGGCATCTGGCAGCTAATACCGATGATATTATCAAGGCTTACCTCTTTTAACAGCTGTGTCCTTGGAAAGACACTTCCCTACCCTGGGTCTCAGATTTCTTTACTAGGAAAACAAAGATTTGGACTCACCGATTGCGAAACTATCTTCCAAATTTCCAGTTCTCTCAGCCTGGCATCTCTTAAAACAGAAATAACTCATATTGGAGCTCTGTTTAGAGGTTAGAATTCTCCTTCTGGGTTGCCCATAGCAGTGTGCCTCAGAAAAAATCTTAAGAACATTTCTTTTCCTTTCTTTTCTTCCTTTTTTTTTGGAGACAGGCTCACTCTGTCACCAAGACTAGAGCGACATGGCCTCAACCAAGCTCATAGTAACCTCAAAGTCTGGTCTCCAGCAATACACCCCCTTCCTCTGATAAAAAGTTTTGACTCCCCGCATCTGTAAATTAGGCATACACAATATGTAGCTTACTGAATAAGGTAGGGCCTGGATTAAATGAGGTCAGGGTCCAGTACCCACAAGTGTGTGAATTCCTCAACTGCAGGGACCCATCTATTTTGCAGATTTTCAGAATATCCTGAGTACTACAGAGGCCTGGCCACAGGATTAGATAAGCAAATTCCTGAAAAGGATCAGAAACAAGATCTAGCTAAGCATTCAAGAAACGTAAGCATTTAATAATAAATATCATTTTTCACACCAGCCTACAAAACTCCTGGTGTTCAGTAAACGGTTTGATACATTCATCAGGGACTGCGGGGAGCTTGCCAGGATGAATCCTGTGAAATCAGTGCCCACCGGGGGTCTCAGCCTGAGCAGACACAGGCCCCCAAACCAAGCAAGGGCGGGCGGAGCCCCAGCCGGTTCTGGTGGCCACCACCTGCCCTCCGGCACCAGGAGGAGCGCGGACCCAACGGGCGGGCCCACAGCAGGGGTTGGGGGCTTTCCCGTTCTTTTTAAGTTTTTAATTTTGAGAAAGTATGCTGCCACCTATGAACTTCTATACATACATCATCTGCTCTTGGGCATCTGTTTTATCTTGGCGTCGTTCTCAGTTATCTCATTTTTTGCTAAAATTACAGGCAACCATACACTTTAGTGCTCCATCCTAAATGAATTCAGTCTAAGGCTTTTTTGCTCTTCTACGATCTTCCTGTATACTATTTCCCAATGGTGAAATTCATAAAAACTCACCAAGTTAATTTTTCACGTTTTACATTTTGTCTCCATCTGCAGTTAAGTTTCAAACATACTTCTCATGGATAAAGACTATACACACACATATAAATTATTTTTTATAAATCATGGACATAGAGATAATTTTATGATTATTGAATGAAGCTAGGGAAATTTGTGTCAACAGGAGCAAGTAATAAATTTTGATAACAACACAGTGTATTTTCTGTGTCTGTGCCATATGGTAGATAAGTTGTATGAATACACTGGAAACTTCTTTATCACAACAGTCAAAGAAAATACTTCAGTTTTACATGGGGTCATTCTGTAGAACAACTTCATTATTCTAGTTTCATTGGAAGATAAGATTCATGACAATATTATTCAGCATGTGAGTGTCATGGCCTATGTCATTTACAAACTCTTCTCATCATCTTTTCCATATTCATTACAGAATAAAAGGCACTAGAATAATGGGTAGAATTGAGCACAATATTTATTCAAGTCTTTCTGAGCTTATACAAAATAAAAGGAGGTAGACCAAAGTGTTTTTTTCTTCCTAATGGTTTTCCACCACTGTAGTGGATCATTTTATAATAATTAATGTCTCAAGTTCCAGTTATACTGATTTTTTAAAATCTTGAAAATATTTAGCAGAACGATAACTTACAGTAATCAAATATCTAATCTTAGATGAAACATGGAGTATTTATTACATATTGTTATACAATCTGTGCTATTATATCCAATGCAATGGTGCAGAGCACATTTCAGCTGCCTGGGTTTATCTACCTCAATGCAAGATTTCACACAAGACAGATTGCCAATTATTATTGTACAGGTCTATCATGTAATCAGCTATTATTATCACATAGTAACCACTGTGGTAAGGAGATTTTTCATAGGCCTATATTTTAAATAGTCTTTAGCAAAACAAAAAGCAACTAGAACAAAAATCCTCATGGAAGCATTTTTTAAAGTAGAAAATATAATACTATTTTTAATGTTTTATCAATTTATTTTAGAAAACCTTGTTTCTCTACTAGTCTATTTCCTGAATCTTTTCCTTGCAAATTCATTGCAAATTAAAATCAAGGACTAAATATCTTTAATGGATGGGGGACTGGGTGAGATTGTCACCCATCACAAATTCTAAGCTGTTCAAATCAATATAAGGGACTCACTTATCTGCAAATATGTGATTATTGAATTATCGATCTAATAAAGGACTTTTATTTACATGGATTAAATGATAATAAATACACCTGAAAATAAATACACTCAACAAATGTTCTCTGAGAAAACTGAGAATAATGATTTGCTTTCTATGTGATGTCATTTCCATACTAAGTGTATAAGAGTACTGACAAAAGGACAGATAAGTGATTTGTTGGTAGCATCTCTGCTCTTAGAGTTGTGAGAAAACCCATTGGAAAAGACCTGTTCAAGCTTCTTCAATCATTTTTCAATGATACTTGCTGCCCCTGCTGCCCTATAATGGAAATAGACCAATGCTTTCCTTTGGAAATGTACACAAATATCTTTGTGTGATAGAGAAGAGTGATGGGAGATAATATTCTTCAAGATTTGAGATTACTTACATCTTCTCCTCCCACTGCTATGTATAGAAATTATTTCTGCATATAAGTTCTGTTTACATTCAACTTGCCTTTTGTACATTTGCAACTAATATACTAATATCCTCCCTTTGACACAACAGACAAGTTAATGTTATAAATCCTAAGCTAGTGAAAACATAATTAGAGAAGACCACTTGAAGTGTGAAGAGATTAATATTTTAGGGAAACTGAGCAAAGTTTATTCAATATATCAGAAATATATTTTCATTGGAAGCCAATGTTATATGGCTTTTCATTTTTGACAGCCTCTTGGACAGTAAAATCACTTATCAAGCAAAATTAAAAATAAATACTGTTTATGCACAAGCACAGCAAATTTTCACATGGCTAAGAAGAACAATAAAATGTGTGTATTAGTAATCACAGGTTTTATTCTTCAATTTTAGAATATTGAACAAAACCATGAATTAAATCATTCATTTTTGAATACATATGCCATTTTCCAGCAATCTAAGCAGATTGAGAAAAATGTAAGGTGAAGTTTTTGAGTTATATGAGGACATTTTGTTTCCTCAAAACTGATTAATCTGTATAGTGGAGCTCATTTAAACTACTGTAAAGAGTTGCTATCAAAAAGAAGAATATTATTCAAATTCAGGCTGTGAGACCATACTTCAGGAGAAAGTGTGTTCTAACAAATCACTGCTGAGACTTTTAATAACTTAGGGCCTGGAGAAAGCCATACCAAAAAAATGATATTCTAGTAAGACTTTCATGAAGTCAGTCATCTTTAGTTAAGGATATAATGGCTTATTCTATCTTTACTCTAAATTGCTAACCATGAGAACTGTGTTTCATTAATTGCTGATGATATTTGAGATTGTCTGTACTTATAATGGCTTTAACTGTTTCACCTGAAAAGCTTATGAGAATATGCTGTTTAAAAATATTAAAAGAAAACAAAATCCCAGTCATAAAAAGGAAAATAATGCATTAACAGTTATTTAACTGTAAGTGAAATAATAGCTTTCATTTTCTTGCATTAATATTAGTTTTATAGAATGTTAGTTAAGAAGTAATAAAATATTAATAAGTAAACATTGCAAAATAGAGTGCCAAAAATGTATATGCATTTTAAGAAAGGAAAAAAACTATTACAATTTTAATACCCAATATATACAATATTGTTATCTTGTATATTGTATCTTATATCTCTTCTAATTTCAGACTTAAGTCATGACTCAAGTATTTTTTGGCACCCTCCGTATAACACATGAAATCACTTTATCAAAATGATGTAATTAGTGTTTAATTATTATATATACAAGTAATGCAAGTAAAGGATCATCAAGGATTTTAGGTAAGTCTAATCACAGAATTAGATATTTTATAATTTTTACATATAACAATCATATATCTGTGTATTTAGGAAAGAAGGACCATCATGCAAATAGCAGAAGATAACTCTCTCCCTCAGGCATATATTTGAAACGTACCAGAAGACAAAGACAAAGCACCCTATGATTCAGTTTTTCTCATAAGTTTAAAAGGAATTCTACAATTAAATATTTCACACTCACGACTACAAATTTCTATGTGAACTTATAAATTCTTTTTGGATTATTCAGTCAGAAAAAAGTAGGCCTGGCTGATGAGAGAAACACATGCAAAGTTGCAGGACTTACCCTGGTGTCACTGTCATATGATGGCATTTTCTCAAGTGCTACCTGTTAAGTCTGTTCTCTTCAAATATTGATTAAAAGATGATATGGTGTGGATGCAGTGTATACTCACATTTCCAGGACATTTAAACTGATTCATATGTGCATTTTCTTTCTAGATTTTAAGTATTATAAATTCTTTTAATATCTACTTGTATGCATGCAGGGAAATATGCATTTTCACTCAACCATCTTTTTCCTGAAGAAAGTACTGGTGATAAAACATCTGAAATTAATTATATTTCCTTACTAAAAATAGTTTCAAATTTCAGATTTTTTCAGAAATAAAAATGAAATATAAAATACTCGTAACCTGAAAGTTTAGACATAGGACTGTCAATAAAAATGTCGAACTTCAAGAGTGGGGGAAAAAAGCATCTTGTTCAAATATATTAGTGTAATTTATCTTCATCATAATTGATGTTATTTACTTAGTAGAATAATTAAAAACATCATTCTAAGCACCAATATAGAAATTAGGAATAGTAGATTCAAATATTGTCATTGTTTTTAAAAAGCCATCTAACCTTGATAAATCATTACATCTTACCATCTTTAGTTACTTTATTTGTGAGTGAAGGGAAGGGCTAGATGCTTTTGAAAGTCACTTCAAGACATATATTTCATTGATAAACATCAGTGAGCTTCCTCAAATGGTTAACATCCCAATCCCCATTAACCTAAGTTGGCATAATCTTAGAAAGGCATTCACTCCCCCAAAACAACCCTGTGAAAATGGCATTGAAAGTCCCAATTCACCAAGGAGGAAATTGAAGTTCAGAAAGGACAATAGGCTTGTGTAAGTTCCATGTTCACAATGGATAAGTGGTAGAATTTCTGTTCATAAGGAGAGAGGATACCCAAGAAGGGTGAGGTCTAGGAGACCAGGTCTTCTCAAGAAGATCACAAGGATATACCTTGCAGGATCCTCTCCATGGTAACTCAGCTCTTGGAAATTTGTAGACTTAACTTCCTGAAACTTGGAAATTTCCACTTCTGTGAAATCCTGTAATTCTGTAGGGGCTGAAACAGCATCTCCCACTTGATTCAAACTGGCCAATGAAAAAGTTACCTATGAGTTGGAACTTTTGGACTGGAGATAAAAAGGGAAAGTCCAAGCCAGTTGTGGAGGGCAGTGATTTGGAATTCTTCTATGCCGTAAGCTCCTGGCTGGTGAATAAAACCTTTTCTCTTATAAACATGGTGTTTGAGTGTTCTTTCTCTCCATTGGACTTTGTCTTCTTGCTATAATAAGAGTGTAAAACAATGTCAGTGGAAAAGTGGCTTTCTTAAACAGGTTTTCATGTTAAAAGATATTTTTCTGGTAAGGAAATACATGGATAAACAATTGCAGTTATGTTTTCAATATTGTTTAGTGGTTACTATCTATGGAAATTAGATAGTTAACCAGGTTTCTCTACAGAAACAGATCTAATATAATACGATATATGTATATATATGAATATATATATGTGTGTTGGGTATATATGTATATATATGCGTGTGTGTATGTGTGTGTGTCTGTGTGTATAAAGAAAATATGGAAATTGGGTCATGCTGTTATAAAGACTGAAAATTTCCTCCTTCTGCTGTTTGCAAACTGAAGAACCAGGAAAAGGGGTAATACACTTCAGTCTCTATCAGATTCTAATGACCTGATAATCAGGGCTTGGGGGCAAATTGGAAGATGGCGTTAGCATATGTGGCAGAGCCCAAAGGCCCTAAAACCAACAGCTCCAACATTTGAGGGCAGGAGAACACAGATTTCCTAACTCTGAAAAACAGAGCAAATTTACCTTTCCTCTACCCTTTTGTCCTATTGGTCCCTTGAGGGATTGTGTGATGGACACTCACATTGGTAAGGGCAACTTTTACTCAGTCTACTAATTCAAATGCTAATCTCTTTCAGAAACACTCACAGATGCACCAGAAATGTCAACTATCTGGGCATCCCCTAGTCCAATCGACTTGGCATATAAATTAACTATCAGATAGATTGACAGTTGACAAAAAAAATGGATAAATACATAATAGATATATCAAATTGCATTATTATATACAGCAATAAAAAATTTATAAAATAAACATATAAATATTTTTAAATAAATATAAATATAAATTCAGAAATTTAGTCAAGGACATTCATTAAAATAATAAAAATACCTAAAATACCTGTTAGTTTGCATTGCAATAATTCAACAATATATTATCAATAAATTAAGTGAAGCTGAATAAAATGTTCTCAGGTTATTTATTTGACTTAAAACATTGATGGAATTGATCACAATGGATAGTGGTTGAAAGAGATTCATTGTGGTTTTCAGGGACTGAAGTCAGGATAGAGCACTCTTCTCAATATATTGGCTTTGCTGTCTCATCTCATAGAATTTCTCATTATTTAAATCATTTCTGTCATTTAATGGATTTTTCACTTAACAGTAGAATCTCATTATACTTAATTGCTACCAACTTGAAATTCTACCTTTTTAAAATAGACTTTCTCTTTACCCTTGACTAATCTCTAAATTTCCACTTCATTTGCAATCATTTTGCAATCCCCAAAATGAAGTCTAGTTCGTTATATGCCTCATTATCAATGTTACCATAAAGCTATTATTGTCATTTACTCCAATGGCCTTTGATATCTTCTTCAATTCCATCTTATTCAGAAGAACCTTGGAAATGCTGCAGCCAGATGATTTAGACCATTTTCAAACTATAGACTAATATTATTCTGATTGACAATAAAACTCAATGCTATAGGATAAATAGCAGTCCACCTGAAAAGTTGATTTTTTGCTCTCTTCTTTTCTCTTTAGAGAAATTTAAGTAAATTGTTTATATTTTGTTCCATTGCTTGATTTTTTTTTTTGTCTGTTTGTTTTGATTTGGTTTTCAGAATAAGGTGATGAAAAATAAAGGTCAAGAGAGCTCTGACGTTTTCCTTAAAAATTAGCCATTCATATTTATTTCTGCTAGGTTTTTGTACATTCTTTTTTCTTTTTCTTATCTTTTTACATTTTAATAATTTCACAATTGACAAACAAAATAGTTATATCCCCACATATCATTTACAGTTATAATTATATGATTTTACCAGTAGAAATTAAAATGTTAAACTTTGATAGGGAGGGTATTTTTTATTTCAAAATATTAAGGGGTTACAGATGTTTTTGTTACATGAAAGAATAGCATGTCTGTCTGCAGAATATTATTCATTGTATATGGTAGATAATTTTTTATTCCTCACTCCCTTCACCATCTTCCATTCTTGGTTTCCAAAGGCCTTGGTGCTCATATGTACCCATTGTTTATCTCCTACTTATTAGGGATAATATGTAGAGTTTGTTTTTCCATTTCTGAGATACTTCATATAGGATAATTGTTTTCATTTCCCTCCAAGTTGGTGAAAACATTATCTTATTCCTTTATATAGCTGAGTAGTAGAATGGATAAAGAAAGGTGGTACCTATATGTTATATTTATTTTATTTCTTTGAACAATCTCCATACTGTTTTCTGTACTATTGTACTTATTTTCAGGCCCACATACAAAATAGAAGTATTCAATTGATGGGCACAAAGGTTGATTATCTATCTTTGCGTTTGTGAATTGTATCAGGGTAAAGATTTCAGTGCAGATGACATTTTTATAAAATGACTCCTTTTCCTCTGGTCAGATGCCCAGTGTTGGGATTGCTAGATTGAATGGTAGGTCTACTTTTATTTCTTTGAGGAACCTCCATACTGTTTCCCATACTGTTGTACTAATTTACAGGCTCACCTACAATGTAGAAGTGTTCATTTCTTGCTGCATTCATACCAACTTCTATTGTTTATTTACTTTTTAATAATGGCCATCCTGACAGGGTAAAGTGTCATCTCATTTTGGTTTTAATTTGTATCACCCTAATGATTAGTTGTACTAAGAATATTTGCAGATGTTTATTGGCCATTTGTCTATCTTCTTTTGAAAATATTATGTTCATGTATTTTGCCCACTTTTCATAGTTTCTTTTGTTTCTGCTATTTTTTTGAGTTTTATAGATTCTGCATATTAATCCTTTGATGAATGCCTAGTTTGCAAATGTTTTTCCCATTCTATTAACTATGTTGATTATTTGCTTTGCTGTGTAGACTTTAATTTTATTAAGTCCCACTTATTTTTCTTGTTGCTATATTTACTCTGGAGTCTTAGTCATAAATTCCTTGCCTAGACAAATGTCTAGGGAGTTTTCCCCACATTTTCTTCTAGGATTTTTATGGTCCCATGCTTTATTTTACAACCTTTATCTGTCTTGAATTAATTTTTTGTGCATGATGACAAAGTTTTATTATTTCCATGTGGCTATCCAATTTTCACAGCACCATATTGAATAGGATAATCTTCTACTGATGTATGTTTTTGTCTGCTTTGTTAAAAATCAGTTCATAGCTATATGCTTTTATGGCTGAGTTCTTTACTTTGTTCCATTGGTCTGTAATTCTACTTTTATATTAGTACCATGCTGTTTTGTTTACTACAGTCATAAAGTATGTTGACTGATAGCTTGTTTTTGTTTCTTCCTTATGCTACTCTGTTATAAGAGTTGTGAGCTTTAACTTTCAAGCATTTTTATACTAATGGGTATCTGTCTTTCTGTTCCATATATAGAGCACTTCACAGCATTTCTTGTAAGGCTAATCTAATAGTAAGAAATGCCTTTAATGCTTGCTTGCTGAGGAAGAATTTTTTCTCTTCATTTGTGAAACTTACTTTTGCAGTATATAAAGTTCGTGACTTGCTGTTGTTCTGTTTAAGACTACTAAAAGGGAGTTTCAATCCCTACTGGCTTGTATTGTCTCTGTCGAGAAGTCTTCTGTTAGTCTGGTGGATTTTCCATTGAATATAGCAATTGCTTTCATCTTGTAGCTTTTAGAAAGATAAAGATAGGGAGAAATACAGAAAAAAGATATGACAATCTCTTTCCATGAAGGCTGGTGGTGTGGGAAGTTGCTCTGCCCAAATTTCTCTGAGGTGGTGGCAGTAGTGGGCTGGCAAGGCACTCTAGACTATAGGTGTAGGTACCACCACCGTAAGCCTTTTCTCCACCCAGGTCCAGGGCACTAATGGCACACAGCAGAGGGTGTCCTTTGGTTAGTAGGTCTCTCGCAGCTTGCAGGATCAAGGGTTGGGAGCCAAGAAGAACCTGGGACTATGGGCAGGGCTCTGGGAGGCTGGGCTCTCTCCCATGAAGGTCTGGCACAGACCCTCCCGTACCACTTCCCAGGCAGACACTGATGGCGGTGGGGGGGCTGTTCTGCTCCAATCTCCCAGTGGTGAAGGGGCACACACTTCCTAGTCATGAGATGCGTGCGAGCGTCCACCTTCCCTTTTCCACTCTCCCCTTTCTCTCTCTCACCCATCAGGGGTGTTGTGGAGGTGATTACAGTCAAGAAGTTTCTCTTTAAACTTTTCATATTAACATGTTGCTGGTTTGATGGAAAGAGAAAAAAAGTCAAGGTTATAAAACTGCTCAATGGATGGTAGTAAATACTGTGTTAATACTTTCTTTACAAAAGATTGAAGGTGTAAAGCAGTAACACTGTGATTGTTTGAATTGACTTGTTTTTATAGTTGTACTGTTTGCAAAAGCCTATGTAATATAAATTAGATTTCTCAACTGTTTAGATTTCCTCCAACTTCATGGTATTTATCATAATTAAAAAATATATTTTAAAAAGGAATGGGTGGTCCCTTGGCTCAGCGGATAGGGTGCCAATCCCATATATCAAGGGTGTTGGGTTCAAACCTGACCCCGGTCACACTGCAACAAAAAAATAGCCTGGTGTTGTGGCGGGCACCTATAGTTCCAGCTACTTGGGAGGCAGAGGCAAGAGAATCACCTAAGCCCAGGAGTTGGAGGTTGCTGTGAGCTGTGACGCCACTGCACTCTACTGAGGGCAATAAAGTGAGACTTTGTCTCTAAATAAATAAATAAATAAATAAATAAAAGAAGAACGATCTTCTGCATTATCTTTTTCCAACTAAGGAATAATATAAGCCAACACCCTCCTGATAAAATTATTTTCTCATTGGCATCTTTATAAATGCATATGATTGCAAAAAAGGAAAATATTGCAAATTTTAAATTTTGCTAATATCTTAAAATATGGCAAATTCTAAATTTTGAATCCTAAAGAAAGGTTAAAACATATTAAGGTAGCTTTAATGTGTTTAGTATTATGATAATAATTTCTGTGGACCAAACTAGGCATTATATATACTGACCAAGGAAACCTTAACATTGCCCTCAGGTTGACTGAACCTTTAACAGGTTTTCATCTTACTCTAATTTACTGACCTCTCACTTTTTAGAAAATGTTATTTAGAAAACTTTTAATTAAAAATGTTGTTTCTGTCCCTTTGAGATATAAATATTCTACACCCAGGAATGTCTTTCTGAAAGAACTAGAAACCATCCCTTTGAAATATAATCATTAAAAGAATGAGCCCCCAGCCCACCCTCACAGTCTGTAGGAAGGCAGGTGCCTAATTTGGACAAGCACTAATCAGCAGACACAGGTGACCTCACCTGACTCATCTATCTTCCCTTAATGTCCTCTGACACATTCCATGACCTCACCCAGGATTTAGAATTCCTCCTGACTTTTGTTTTAGTGGAGTTGAGTTCATTGTCTCCTCTACTGAAACAGTCCTGACCCCTGTTTGATTAGTCTTTAATAAAGTCTTCCTTGCAGTTTTCCAAGTACCCAGCATAATTTCTCTTTGATCCTTCAATGATTAATGGATTAACCTGAAAGTTTTACTCTATGTTAGTCATTATATTAAAAAGGACATATCCTAAAACAGATTTTACCATAGATTCATAATGATCTCCAAAAGTAACACTTTGATTGAAAATCTCAGGAGCCAAAGCTCAAGCAAATTTTGACAAAATCAGAGCCCCAAGAGGCGTTCGGAGCTCTCCTCGATGATTTCCTCTGTTGTAACGTGATATATTTGGTAAGCCACATGAGGTTTTACCAGGAAAAATATTTTTTGTATTAAAATCATAATCACAATTTTACAGTCTTGTTTTCTTTAGGAAATATCATTTTTTATTTTAGATTTGCTGTTATAGCACATCACGTTTCTGGTGGTGTGTTTTATACTTTACATTTTTACTTCACAACAGGGAACAGCTTACTAGTTGTGAGAGAATTGGGATCCAGATGTGACTGAACCAATACGCATATACTAAAGTTAACATTAACTGTTTCTCATGCTAGAATACATTGCACAAAATATCTTGGAGACACATATACCTGGAAGTAGATGAAGGGTGTGGGAAGAGATAGCAGTATAAGCTGCCAGTTTACCTAGCCCATTCATATTTCATCCCTCTCTCTCTCTCTTTTTTTCTTTTTGAGACAGAATCTCACTCTATTCCCTACGCTAGAGTGCTGTTGCATCAGGCTAGCTCACAGCAACCTCAAACTCCTAAGTTCAAGTGATTCTCCTGCCTCAGTCTCCCAAGTAGCTGGGATGACAGCCACCCAAGTACCCACCACTATTCTTGGATAACTTTTTTTGCTTTTATTTTTAGTAGATATGGGGTCTTGTTCTTGCTTGGCTTGATCTCAAATGAACTCCTAACTTCAAGCAATCCTCCTGCCTCAGCCTCCCAGAGTGTAGGATTAAGGGTGTGAGCTACTACACCCAGCCATTATCTCCTTGATATTTGTTAAATAACATGTTTCTGTTCCTTAGTCTTCTGTATGATTATAATGTTATTATTATTCATTCTGAATCTGAAAAACAGGAATAGTAATAATTCCCTTCTCCAAATATTGTGAATTAATCTTATTTCTGAGCAATTGTTTGGAGTCACATACACAAAGAAATAAAACTACACTTACATGATCATTGCCTCCTGGGTGAAATCTGTGCACCATCAAATAATCAAACAGATTGATTAGATGTGAAGATAAACATGTTTTGTCTAAATAATGCAAATAGCCAATATTTGAAAAATGTATGTTAAATTTTTATTAAAATATGAGTGGATCCATTTTATACAACAAGTACTAACAAATACAGTCGGGTCATTATGAAAGCTTTGAGATCCCCCAAAATCAGGAAACATAACATCCACACGGATAGAAGCAAATGAAACCTGCCAGTGGCAGAACACTGAGAAGCTGAGCAAGTTGAAGTTCGACATAACACTGAGAAGCCGAGCAAGTTGAAGTTCGTCCTAACACTGAGAAGCCGAGCAAGTTGAAGTTCGAAGTAACACTGAGAAGCCGAGCAAGTTGAAGTTCGACATAACACAGAGAAGCTGAATAAGTTGAAGTTCGAAGTAACACTGAGAAGCCATGCAAGTTGAAGTTCGGTGTAACACTGAGAAGCTGAGCAAGTAGAAGTTCGATGTAACACTGAGAAGCTGAGCAAGTTGAAGTTCGACATAACACTGAGAAGCTGAGCAAGTTGAAGCTTGCACAACTAAATCAGAAAGGATGCTGTCAGGACAGCGCCTATGGCTGAAAGGAGTGGATCGCCGGCCCCAGATGCCGGAGGTGGCAGGTTCAAACTCAGCCTCGGCCAAAAAGTGCAAAAGAAAAAAAAGAAAAAAAAAAAGACGCTGTCAACTGTATTTCTCAAAGTGAAATAATGAATTGTAAAACAGTCCATCTAAAACTATTGCAGTGAAGTATGTACTAGATATTGGAATAAGAATACCAAAATTGTAACAAAACAAAACTCTGAATGTTCTAAAGATGCTTGTTAAAGTGCTAGTTCTTGGACACCACCCAGCCCTACTGAGTTGGGAACTTGGGATGGGTCCTGCACTCCGTTTCAACCAGCTCTTCTGGTGATGAGGATTCGTGAAAAACTTTAAGCACCTTGAACACAGAGTTTCCAAGTGTTTGGACCAACATCATTTATGGACAAGAAGGCAAAACTGCTTCAAGTTTTCCACACTCCACTGATGTAATTTCTCTGGACCCTGTTACATTTCCTCTCCTTTAATCTCTAATAACTCCTCCTCAGCTTGAATACTTAGAGACCAAGGAGAACACCTAAATTTATATTATGGTGAATACCATATACCGAGATTTAATAATGTATTTTTTAATTTTAAAACCAAATAAGCAAACCAATTTAGCACAAAATGTAACAGAAAATATTCAGACAGCTGAAATTCCAAAATCGCACTTAACAGAGAGAGTGCAGGTTTGTTACTAAAGGCATTTCTGTATGAAAAAAATGCAAAAACATGAGATGATTTTCAGTTATGTAAAATAAAGGTTACTTTTAATTATTTCGGAATTGACTTTCATAAAATCTTAAAGCACTCTGATTCCATCTTCATTGGGAAATGTGTTCTTCAAATGACATTTCAACAAAGAGAAAAATCTGTGGTCGGCAGCAGAATGAGAGCAGTCTGCTTTTTACAGCTGTTTTATGGTGGGAAATATTGAACGGGAAGTGTAGCTCTGGAGAAAGAACAGAATAGAATAGAATCACAGCGACATGAGTTTGGGTGAAAGTGATTATTAGCTCTTGTTTCCAAACACCCATATGCACAGTGTAGGTCTAACTGTAAGGTCATGTTTAACTGTAGCTACCTTTATTTATCTAAAGGCTTTAATAAAAAATATCTCCCTCTTTGCTGATTAAACTTTTTCTGTCACCTGATATTCTATCTAAAATTATATTGATTGTGAAACACGTAGAAACAAATTTATATATAATCAACATAGTAGGATCATGTAATCAAGGAACTTGGGTTTCTAATATAGATCCTATAAAAGACCTTACTCTGCTTATGAAAAATCCAAGACAGTGTTATTGAGAATGCTTACACAGTCTTGAAGAACATGTTCAAGGAAAACATACGAGGATGAGGAGGACATTTCAGGACAGAACAGTTAAGTGCACCATCGTGGAGACAAACTAGAAGATGAAATAGAAGATAGTGTCAGGACAAAAAGTAGCGTGATCCATCTCAAGTGCCCCAAGTCAAGACAGCAACTGATAAAAACTGCTTATATGGGCAAAGAAGGGAAATATTGAAGGAACACATTTCAAATATTATAGGGCTTGAATGTAGAATTTAAAGGAAGGAAATAATAGTGCAAAGAGTTTGGAGAATAAGTTAGAAGCAGCAGTTTGGAATGTGGCATGAGGAGATTCTTGGCAATTATAGTGGGGATAGCAAATAGAGAATACTAGTAAGAGGATAATGTTTACAGAATATAATCATAAATTTAATTTGATGTTAGGTCAGTAACAAAAATACTGACGTGTAGGATGACTTTCAGTTTAGCCTGGATGGTGATTATACTTACTGAGTCAGCAAATACTAAAGACAAACAAGGTTTTAGGGGGTGAGTTAGTGTTAGATTTTATTGAAGCTATAAAACAAATAAGAATTTGGGGAGACTTTCAACTGAAAATGCAGAATCCCCAGATCTTACAGATCAAAGCTAACCATAAAGACTCTGGAGTTACCAGTGTATAGATTAAAATAACTCATGTGGATACAATAGTCTAGAAAGACACATGGAAAAAGATGATGAAAAATGGAACTTTGATGGGCAGTGCCTGTGGCTCAGTGAGTAGGGCGCCAGCCCCATATACTAAGGGTGGCAGGTTCAAACCCGGCCCCAGTCAAATTGCAACAAAAAAATAGCTGGGCATTGTGGTGGGCACCTGTAGTCCCAGCTACTCAGGAGGCTGAAGCAAGAGAATCACCTAAGCCCAAGAGCTGGGTGTTGCTGTGAGCTGTGATGCCACAGCACTCTACCAAGGGCGACAAAGTGAGACTCTGTCTCTAAAAAAAAAAAAAACAGAAAAAGAAAAAGGAATAGAACTTTGAAGACCTTATAAAGAAATACTATTAGTACAAAAATAATTTTAATTGTGGAAAATCTATATTTCACAAAAGACTATTGTGTTATATTTGTTTTTATAAGTCTGTTTTAAAAGCCCATTTCATAACTTAATAAGTGACCTTCTAGAATTAGGTAAACCAAATTTTCAAATAATGGTGAACTCTGTCAACTCGAGCGTATACAAATGGCTGCTATCCAAATGTTGAACAGAAACATAAAAACATTGTCTACTCTTACTTTTTAGCAATATCCCTGCTTGTCAGAATTCAGGACTCATCTTATTTATTGTCCTTGCAAAAATGTATTATCTGTGTTCACATTAGGTATCTAATTTTCTAAATAACATAACAACTGAGTGTAATGTTTTCCTTAAAAATTATCCTCCTATAACTGATGTTTTGCTATCGCTCCAAATGCTGCCAATGAGTTTATCTAACAAACATTCCTCAAAAGGAGACACAGAAACGGTCAATGAATATACAGAAAAAATGCTCAACCTCATTAGTCATTAGAGAAATGCAAATCAAAACTACAGTGAGATATCATCTCATCCCAGTTTAAATGTTTTTTTTTTTATAATTTTATTGAATCATAATTCTGTACATTGGTGCAATCATAGGGCACGATTCATATACATTCAGAAATGTTTTGATCGTACTGTTACAGATAGCCTTCATGGCATTTTCTTGATCACTATATAAAG
>CAUYON010194723.1:0-10714 GCA_963573935.1 Arctocebus calabarensis | reverse complement strand
CAGGCGTTGTGGCGGGCGCCTGTAGTCCCAGCTACTTGGGAGGCGGAGGCAAGAGACTCGCTTGAGCCCAGGAATTGGAGGTTGCTGTGAGCTGTGATGCCACAGCACTCTATCCAGGGTGATGGCTTGAGGCTCTGTCTCCAAAAAAAAAAAAAAAAAAGGCTGGCCGGGTGTTTTGGAGGGTGCTTGTAGTCCCAGATACATGGTAGGCTTAGGTAAGAGAATCGCTTAAGCCCAAAAGTTGGGGATTGCTGTGAGCTGTGACGCCATGGCACTCTACCAAGGGTGACTCAGTTAGACTCTGTCTCAAAAAAAAAAAAAAAAAAAAAAGGGTACAGGAGGCTGAGGCAAGAGAATCGCCTAAGCCTGGGAGTTGGAGGTTGCTGTGAGCTGTGTGACACCATGGCACTCGCCCTTGAAGTGAGACTCTGTCTCTACAAAAAAAAAAAATAATAATAGGTAAAGGATTCCAAAAATTTTCTTCAAAGGAGATGTACAAATAGCCCACAACAGAGGAAAATCTCAGTGTGATTAGTCATTAGGACATGCAAATCAAGGCTACAAGATCATAACAAAAAACAAAAAGGAAATTAACAAGTGTTATTTGCCCACAAGAGAGAATGTGGACAAATAGGAACTTCATTGTTAGTAGGACTGTGGAAGTCTGGTGCCGTGAGATAAACACGGTTACTCAATCAACTCATCACAGAGTTACGGGTGATGCAGAAATTCCACTCCTAGCCTCAGAAGAAATGGAAACAGGAGTCTAAACAAATACTTGTGAGTGTTGACAGCACCATTACCCTCAAGAGCCCAATCGTACAAACAAACTAGATGCTCACACCTTAGGAATAAAGAGCAGGTTAAAGGAACGTGCACATTTGCCGAATCAAGTACTGACAGGAGTCACCCACACAGATGAGCCTCAGACACACGTGCTGAGTAACAGAATTCAGACAGCAACAGTCACAGATCACAGGACTCCATCCAGGGAGTGAGAAGGCGAACGAGAAGTTACCAAAGACCATGGGGGCAAGGGGATGGGGAGTGGGGAGTGGATGCTTATGAGTATAGGTTTCCTTTTGGGATGCTGAAAATGTGTTTTTTTTTTGTATTGTTGGGGATTCATTGAGGGTACACAGAACCAGGTTACATCGGCTGAAAATGTTTTTGAACTTAACAGAGGTGATGGTTTCACAACATTGTCAATGTACAAATGAATAAACTTTGAAATAGTCAAAATGAAAACTTTGTTTTTGTATATTTCACCACAATTAGAAAAAAACTGATAATTTGAACCTTAATGATACGCTGAGTATAAAGAAATTATTATTACTATAACAGCACTGTGCTTATCTATTAAAAGAGAATCCTAGCTAGGAGCCACATTCACACCTATAATCTCTGCAGGGAGAGGCTGAGATGGGAAGATCACTTGAGGCCAGAAATGAATTTAAGACTAGTCTGAGTAATACAGTGAGACCCCCGTCTCTACAAAAAACAAAAAATCAAAAAAACTTAAAAATTTGCTGGGTGTGCTGGGCACCTTGGTTTCAAGTTTCTGAGGCTGGAGAATCTTCTTGAGCCCAGAAGTTGGAGGGTGTTATGAGCTATAATGGCAACAATGCACTTTTCCTGGAGCAACAGAGCCAAACTAACTCCATTTCAAAAACAAACAATAAAAATCCAACAGGATTTCCCTCTGAGAGGATTACTACAATATCTGTTAGAAGAACACTGACTGACTTTAACATGTAACTCCGAGGAGTTGCAGCATCTCTTCCATCCTTCCTCTTTCTTTTAGAGACAGAGTCTCACTTTGTCCTCCTCGCTAGAGTGCTGTGGCGTCACAGCTCACAGCAACCTCCAGCTCCTGGGCTTAGGCGATTCTCTTGTCTCAGCCTCCCAAGTAACTGGGACTACAGGTGCCCACTACAATGCCCGGCTATTTTTTTTTTTTAATTGCAGTTTGGCGGGGGCCAGGTTTGAACCTGCCACCCTTGCTATATGGGGCAGGCACCACCCTCTTTTTTTTTTTTTTAAAGATACAGGTTCAGTCTCTGTCAGCCAGGCTGGAGTGCAGTGGCATCATCTTAGTTCACTGAAGCCTTGAACTCCTGGGCTCAAGTGATTCTCTTAACTCGGCCTCCTAACATGCTGGGATGATAAGCATTTTCCTTAAAGTATTTTATTTTTTTTTTTTGAAACAGTCTCACTATGTCACCTTGGTAGAGTGTCACGGCATCACAGCTAACAGCAACCTCAAACTCTTGGGCTTGAGTGATTGTCTTGCCTCAGCCTCCCAAGGAGCTGAGACTACAGGCACCCACCACAATGCCCAGCTATTTTTTTGTTGTAGTTGTCATTGTTGTTTAGCAGGCCCAGGCCAGGTTCGAACCTGCCAGCCCAGTGTATGTGGCCAGTGCCCTAACCGCTGAGCACCAGGTGCTGAGCCTTCTTTAAGGTCTTGATATATTAAGAAATGCATCTTTAGAAAAAAATTTAATTTCTGCTTTTGTACAAATTTATTATATTTTTGATGTTTATCAGTTCTATAGTAGTAACAATTAGATAAGTTAATCTTTTTATTCACAGTCTTAATATTTATTTTTTTTCTTTCTAGCTCTAAAATGTGCAGCATCAAAAAAGACAGAATTAGTAACCTGTGAACATAACATACACATGTCACTTCTATGGAGTCAGTGGGGTGTGGAAGGGAGGACAAGTCCAAGGACAGTGAGAGGTGCTGCCTGGCTTCTGTGTGTTCACGCAAGGCGGGGGCTGGGCTTCTAACCATGGGTATTTAGAGCCCAGTAGTACATTTGAAATAACGAGGTAAAGGTTTTGTTTTAAAACACCAATAATTTCAATAGTGGAAAACTAAAATCTTTCCTTAAATTTATTATGAAAAATTTTAGTTACCAAGTTAAATACAGTAAGGTGCCAAACAAACATATACTTTTTTTTTTTTTTTTTTTTTAGGCAGAGCCTCAAGCTGTCACCCTGGATGGGGTACCATGGCATCACAGCTCATAGCAACCTCCAATTCCTGGGCTCAAGCGAGTCTCCTGCCTCCGCCTCCCAAGTAGCTGGGAGGGACTACAGGCGCCCGCCACAACACTCGGCCATTTTTTTTTTTTTTTTTTGGTTGCAGTCGTCATTGTTGTTTGGCGGGCCAGGGCTGGATTCGAACCCGCCAGCTCAGGTGTATGTGGCTGGCACCTTAGCCGGTTGAGCCACAGGCGCGAGCCACATATACATATTTTAAGAAAGGAAACAACAGCATTAAAATTGTAATACTCAGCATCTACTGGTAACAAAAGATGAATATAAGACAGGTTGAGCACCTCTTGTAACTGCAGAAGTCAAAGGTGACTTGAGTATTATAAATACAGGTTTTTCCTTTCTTAAAATATAGGAACATTTTTTTTTAGCACCCTCTGTATGCGACATAAAGTTTTTCAAACTCCTTCTGAGAGAAAAACCTCTGACCTGCACCATGACTCTTGGCATACCTGGAATGAGCAGTCCTGTCTAGGTGGGGACCTGGGGAAGCAGCACTCTGGGACTGCTGGCTCCCTGGTGACGAGGACTCAGGAGGCCTGGGAGCCAATGGACTCCCATACCAGGTCTCAAGACTGGGAAGAACAACCAAGACCAGAAAACTGACCACCCACCTCTCCCTTCAACTTATTTCCAGCTGCCCACAGGGCTACTAGGATCATAGCATTATAGACAATCCAGGACTAGAGTTATTCAGCGAAAATCAAAACAAGGCCTCAACAGCCCTTAATTACTGAGGACTCAAGGCTGAAGGAAGAAGGAATTTTAAACTGGTAACTGCTACCCTCTTTCAAAGGAAACACCTTTGGGCACAGAGTGTCTGTCTGGGTGGGAGCCTCACATTTTACTGCCTGAGGCCTAACAAGTGCCAGGTGGGCAGCTGGCAGGACAGCCCACACCTGTGTGGGGGTGGCAGGCCTTCTGCACACCTAGGCGGGACCCCACACTCTTGAGCCAACTTTCAGCTTTCCTGTGGCTCTGCACGCAGGGTGAAGGTGGATAACCTGTGCTGATGAGGCAGCTGTCTCTGTCAGAATACTGTCAGCATTTACCTGCACGGATTTTCAAAGAGCTTGCAGAGCAAAAAGGCAGAGGGGTAGAATTCTCCACTCCGCCCTCAGAAACTCTCTCAAGCAAAGACAACACTGGCCTGGGAGAACAATGACTGACACATCACATTCCATACAAGGCCATATTCTCAGCACCCAAATGCTTCTAGGACACACCAGTATCTGCAGAAGCCCAGAGTATTTTTACCCCTCAAGGTATCAGAAACTCCTCTCTCTTTTCAGCAGTCTCCTCCCCAGGAATCAATGACCGCTAACTCCTATAAACACTTCCCAGCTCTCCTAATAACACTAGCAATATCAGATTTCCTACAGAGTAGAAATACAAGTATTTCCTCAGAAAACAAAAACCAATAATCAGAACCAAAACAATGAACACCCTCCCGGGGAGTAAAGGCCTCCACCTCCAGTGCAGCCACCTGCACTCAGGACACAGCAGGAGTCTCTTACCATTGTTCACCTGGCCGTGGACTGCGCTGGGGATTGGTACCACGTGAGTACCATTTTGTGTTACAGTTTTTATTGGTAGCTGGTGTTGACCTAGAGGCGCCTGTTGTACTATGGTGACCGTCTGGACAGGGGCAGTCTGTGATGGCTGAATGATCCGGCTGGCAGTGCCTAAGGTGGCATGGCTAATTGCGGGAATAGGTTCTACTTTCACTGAAATTAGAAGATAAGGAATAGAAAAGAAACAACATTAATTAATATTACTTAGAAGCTGATAAATATCTCATCACTTTAAAACAGAACACTTAGATGCTATCAGCCCTGCTGTAAAACGTGGGGTTTCTTGAGACAGTGCGACAGTGGTGTTAATGGAGCTCATAGCAACCTTAAACTCCTAGGTTCTAGCTATCCTTCCACCTCAGCCTCCTGCAGGACTACAACCACATGCCACCACACCTGGCTAAAAATGTCTTAAAACTAACAATGAGAAAAAGGGTTAAGATGAACAAACCCTGTGTGTGTGTGGGGGGTCTCAGGGTGTGAAGCTCAGGGCCTTCCTCTCCCACAGCCCACCTTTCACTTCCCTGTGATCGCCGTTCTCCTGCGGTTCGGACTTCGTGGGGGTCAGCACAGCTGCCTGAGTGACCACAGCTTGTCCCGCAACAGTGTAAGTGTTTGCTGGGGCCAATCCAGCCACACTGGTGACCGACACCGCTGGTAACTGGTGGACGACGTGAACTGTCTGCACAACGGGCGGCTGGGAGGTCGGAGTGGTCACTGGGGCTGCAACCGTGTAAGTGACAGGCTTAACCGCCTGTGGCAGCTGTCGCTGAACAGCAATGAGGACTGGCTGGCTGGGCAGAGGTGACCCTGCGGAAAGCAAGACATGCAAGGCTGAGGCTCACCGGGCCTTCACTGCTGCAAGTTCCCTACACAGGCTCCTAAACTTAAAATACAAGATGTGGCCCCATTTCACCACAGAAGAGCAAAGTTACAAATGATGAGAGAACTGTAGTATTTTAAAAGGCAGATTTAATTCCCATCCCATATCTACTTGCTATTAGTATGATTTCTGGTCACAACTCTTCCCACAGATCTTTCTTCATGGATAAGAAAGTGCATAGGTAATGGAGGAGGAGTCCTTTAAAATTATGTTCAGTTCTTTGCTTTAACAAAGTTACTCTTGAATTAAAATTATAAAAAAGAAAAAATGCCAATACACAATATAAAAGAAACCATCCTTGTGGGCTCAGAAGACCAGGGCCACACCCAACACCTCCATCTTGCTGGGTGGATGGAAGCCTGTGCCCTGACCTCTGCCCTCTGGCCTGGGGGATTTGGTTGCAGAGAACAGTGCAAGGGTACAAGGTGCTGCTGATGGAGCAGGGTGTGGGGTGTGCTCCAGGCCAGCACAACTAAGACCCCAAATGATCAAAATGGTACATTTTTCCTTTGATGTTTTTCTTTTTCTTTTTTTTGGACAGAGTCTTTACTATGTTGCCCTCAGTAGAGTGCCGTGACGTCACAGCTCACAACAACCTCAAACTCTTAGCCTTAATTGATTCTCTTGCCTCAGCCTCCTAAGTAGTTGGGACTACAGGTGCCTGCCACAACGACCTGCTGTTTTTGAGAGACAGGGTCTCGATTTGCTCAGGCTGGTCTCAAACCTGTGAGCTCAAGTCATCCACGGGCCTCGGCGTCCCAGAGTGTTAGGATTACAGGCGTGAGCCACCGAGCCCAGCTCATTTTTTTTTGGGAAGCAGTCTTACTTTGTCACCCTCAGTACAGTGCCATAGCGTCATAGCTCACAGCAACTTCTGACTCTTGGGTTCAAGCAATTCTCTTGCCTTAGCATCATAAGTAGTTGGGATTACAGGTGCCTGCCACAACACTCAGCTATTTTCAGAGAAAGGGGTCCTGTTCTTGCTCAGGCTGGTCTCGGACCTGTGAGCTCAGGGAAATCCAACCCCGCCCCCAGCCTCCATAATGTACATTTTTCTTAGCCATAACAGAATTAATTTGGATACATTGCCACACTATCCATGTTTTTTCTTTTTCTTTTTTTTAGAGACAGAGTCTCACTTTGTCCTCCTTGGTAGAGTGCTATAGCTTCAAAGTTCACAGCAACCTCCAGCTCTTGGGCTTAGGCTATTCTCTTGCCTCAGCCTCTAGAGTAGCTGGGACTACAGGTGTCCACCTCAATGCCTGGCTATTTTTTTTGTTGCAGTTTGGCCGGGTCTGGGTTTGAACTCGCTACCCTAGGTATATGGAGCCAGAGACCTACGCATTGAGCCACAGACACTGCTCCACACTATCCATTTTTCAAAAAAATCCTCAGGACACACATTTTTTACTCTATGTTGTAACTTTATAAATGAACTGTCAAGTATTCACCTCTTCATTAAATGAACGTGTTTCCACATCCAATCAGTGTCTAGTTTGTCTAATTTATGGAGCTTTTGTTTGGGGGAGCCTTTTTCACAGATTATTAAATAGGACAATTTAGAAACAGGATACTTCTAAATTATTTCACGTATCTGCACACAGTGTCATTTAAAGCCTGCTGAGCTCTTTCTAAACACCCACAGTACTTAGTTGTTTTTCCTGGACTTGTAAAATGACGAGGCACAAAGACACAGAGGCCACCTCTGTGCTGAGCTCCAGCACCTGCACTCTCACCGCGTCTCACCTGGTGCGCTCTGGGCAAACCGAGCTTCCTGGATGACAGCGAGTTTGGGTTGTGAGGCACCAGGCTCAGGCTCCAAGGGTGCCGGCGAACCTTCCCTGGACAGGCTCTCGGGGGTCTGGGCGCCGCTGGAGTGAGCAGACAGTACCCCAGCGTGATTGGGAGAGGCTGGGGCGCTCCTGTGGCACCAGAAAGATGACATGTAGTTTTGCGGGCAACCCCCTCCCACAAAGTGCTTCTTGTTCTACTAAGTGTACTTTGCAAAGGGGGTGTCGCCGGGACCTGCCACCTACTGCAGTTGCTCAGGGCGCTCATGGGACTGCCACAGCCTGCAGCAGAGCCACGGGCACCCTCTGCCTGGCAGAGCCCACAGGCCGCAGCAATGGGAGAGTTGAAGGCGGCTTTAGACTTATATCATGCTCATTTCTGTCTTTGGTTAAAAACAGAGTATTAATTAAGCTAGAAAGGTATAATTTGAAAATCAGACAAATTGACAATGAATAAGTCAATCTTGAGTTTAAGGCTAAAAGATGTTTTCAAAGGACTCTGTGCATGCCAAAGGAAAGGAGAAAACATACATGCGGCATTGTTAGGCTGCCGACTCGGGTGAAAGGTATCTAGTCGTGTTAACAACATGCCGTGAACTCAATGAAGCGAGAGCCACCTCGTGGGAACAACAATCTGTGTGTTCCCAGCACCAGAAACAAGAACGTATGGGGGCACCCAGATCCCCATCCCAACATTCAGTGATAAGGCATTTGGTAGTTCCTCATTGTCAAAAGGAAAATTTACCAATACATTGAAGGTAAATTTACTGACCATTAAGTGAGGCCTTTTTGTTCCTCTTTTTTCCTTACCTAGAAGAGAGCGGTCCCAGAGGGGTTCTAAAGCAAGGCACTCCCCTAGGCCGTCTTTTCCTAAAAGCCTGCTCTATTAATTTGCTTTCAGAGGCAGGATCTATCCTCCAGAATGAGCCTTTGCCTGGTTCTTCCTGGGAACGCGGTACTTTGATGAAATAACGATTCAGAGAGAGATTGTGGCGAATTGAATTCTATGAAACATAAAAAAATACGTAGAATTCATATATTTCTTTGCTGAGAAATAAAACGTGCCCTGCAAAGCAGGAACCTAGACGTTCAGCTCCTGCAGAGCATGGAATGAAATGTAAGAGCAGCACTGGTGGGAAGGAGCAGCCCTCTTCCCCTCTCGAGCAACTCAGAGGGAGAAGCAGCTGAGTTTTGAGCCCTTTGGTCAGAGGGGGCTGGAGGCTGCTAGGGAGGAAAGGGCATAGCACAGAGGAAGGGGACAGGGCACCAGGCCAGGAGTCTGTACTGTTTCCAACTTGAGGCAGGAGACCAGGAAGCCCCAGTGCTGTCACCTGGACCCCTCCCTCCAGGTGGACCAACAAGGCGGACCTATTTTTGCACAGAATTAAAGAATCTGACGTGCCATTTAAAGTAAATTAATCCAGTGTAAAGTAGATGGCAAATCAGCAAAGGAGAAAAAGGAGCAAACGGTTGAGAATGATTATTGACACCATCTTCGGTAGTAGAGTACCTTGCCAAGTAACTTCATATACAGTTTTTTATTTGATCCTCCTAATCATTTTGTAAGGTACATAGAGAAAACTCATCTCTTAACTCTTTGCCCATTATTCTATTACAAAAGCTGTCTGAAAGCCCTACTGTGACACCCCACAGTCAGAGCAAAGTCACAGCCTCATGTTGATACTTCATGCATTCACATTAGTGTAGAAATTTAAAATTAAATGATTAAAGTTTGAAAAAGCAATAATTCAAAATAAAATTTGAGGCTATCCAAAAATCACTTCTAAATTCCCCGAGTAACCCTCTCACAGAATTGCAAGCTACAACATGAAATCCCAAAGAAACCAAACACACAGATGACACTTCACAACCCACCTCGGGGGCTGTTGTTCATGGACCACTCTAGTCACAGGCCACATGCAGCGCCTCCACCCTGTGAGCACAAGCACTTCACAGACATGAGGGGGCAGACGAGGCTGTCTGTGATTTGTGAAACTGTTTACAAATAAATGTATTAGGTGAGGTTTAGAATATTTTAATAACCACAGATAATTGCTATGATGTTTTATCATTGGGTTTACCTGATAACCAACCTTTCCACCAATTCCTCCACTGGTACTCCCCTGCGCCCCCTGGTCAAAGACAGAGAAGGTAAACCTTTGGCACTCAAATTTTTTTTTTTTTTTTTGAGACAGAGCCTCAAGCCGTCACCCTGGATAGAGTGCTATGGCATCACAGCTCACAGCAACCTCCAATTCCTAGGCTTAAGCGAGTCTCTTGCCTCTGCCTCCCAAGTAGCTGGGACTACAGGTGCCTGCCGCAACGCCCTGCCATTTTTTGGTTGCAGCCGTCATTGTTTGGCAGGCCTGGACTGGATTCGAACCCGCCAGCTCAGGTGTATGTGGCTGGCGCCTTAGCCTGTTGAGCCACAAGCGCCGAGCCGGCACTCAAATTTTTTAAAGTTTGGAAGAGAAGGTAGATTCTAAGACTGTAGATTAAGAAAAGCAAACCCAGACAGGGTAACACATGAAAAGGACAATTGTAACAGATGCCTTCCAAGGGCCAACAGCCCCCCTTGGTGTACTGTCAGAGTCCCAGTCCCCCACACAGAAATCCAGGAAGAATTCCCGCCAGGCATGACTCATAGAGCACTTTGCCCTCCAAGGGAAGGCTGTAGCTGCACTGTCTGGAGTGGTTTCATGCACACATTGTGGAGCACAGTGGGAATCTAAAAGCAAAAAATGCTACTTCAGGGAACTGGCCATCCCCTCCATGTGGGAAGGAAGGAGACCTCACGAATGCTGTTTGTTACCACCAACATCACTTACAAGACATGAAATTAATAAACCAAGAAGTTGCTATTTTCTATTCTGAAATGTAATAGAAACCCTCCTGCATCATGACAGGATCCATTGTCCTCTCTACTCTAACAACAATCCTATGGGCAGTGAGACAGAACTCATAAAAGGTTGTTTATAATTTTCCAGCCAACAAGACTCTAGAAAATAGAAGGAAGGAATGAGATTTTTTTGCATTGTCCAAAAACATGAAAGTTATGAGATAGTTAATGTTGATCGAATAAGAATAAAGTCACTTTTTTTTTTTTTTTAAAGTTTTCCACATCAGGCTCGACGCCTGTGGCTCAATGGGCTAAGGCGCCAGCCATGTACACCTGAGCTGACGGGTTCGAATCCAGACTGGGCCTGCCAAACAACAATGACGGCTGCAACCAAAAAATGGTCGGGCGTTGTGGCGGGCACCTGTAGTCCCAGCTACTTGGGAGGCAGAGGCAGGAGACTTGCTTGAGCCCAGGAATTGGAGGTTGCTGTGAGCTGTGATGCCACCACACTCTACCCAGGGGGACAGCTTGAGGCTCTGTCTCAAAAAAAAAAAAAAAAAAAAAA